>PITA01016749.1:0-38159 GCA_004023965.1 Spilogale gracilis
GAAAGAGGAAGAAGGAAGGAAGGAAGGAAGGAAGGAAGGAAGGAAGGAAGGAAGGAAGGAAGGAAGGAAGGAAAGAAGGAAGGAAAGGGAGGGAGGGAGGGAGGGAGGAGACCAATGAAACTAAAAATTGGTTCCTTGAAAAAATAAAATTGATAAGCCTTTAATTAGACTCATTAAGAAAAAAAATAAAAAATGAAAGAGGAGAAGTAATAACCAACATCACAGAAATACAAAGGATTCTTAAAGACTACTAGAAAAATTCTATGCCAGGAACTTGAATAATCTATAAGAAATAAATAAATTCCTAGAAACATATAATTACCCCCAAACCATAGTTCCTGCATAATATTAAGATCTCTGCAATTCTATCTTTAGGACACCC
This sequence comes from Spilogale gracilis, assembly GCA_004023965.1. Classification (NCBI taxonomy): domain Eukaryota; kingdom Metazoa; phylum Chordata; class Mammalia; order Carnivora; family Mephitidae; genus Spilogale; species Spilogale gracilis. The sequence continues at coordinate 383 of PITA01016749.1, forward strand.
CCATAATTCTTCTGTAAAAAACTTGGCTGCCACACATCTCTTCAACTCCATAATATCTTGTAAGAAAAAAAAAGCTGGATAAGAGGGAAGAAATTCAAATAGTAAATAGTAAGGACTATAAAATGACAGAAATGAGCACTGGATTGACTGCTCATTGTATGTAAATACCCCTGCCCAGTCGGCCACTGGATGATCTAAATGGACCATCCAAATGAAACCTGCTGGGAGGTAGTGGGTGACTTATGACATCTGAGGATCCCTTCCAGTCTGCGACTTCACTATTTGGCATATATAAGGAACATGTTAGAAAAAAGCACTCAGCCTACGACAGAATGAAAAGATGAAGAGAAGTTGAGGCTGTGAACAAAGAGGAATATTAACTAGAGTGATCCTAGATTGCCAAGGACTGTCCCTGTTTTAGCACTGGAAGTTCCATATCCTCAGAAACCCTATAATCATGGGCAAAGTGGGATGGCTAGTCACCCTACTATTTGGATCTGACGAAGATTAGCTTCCTTGAGTTTCCATGCAGACTAAAAGCTTTAACTAAGCCTCATGAATCCCTTGCCTGGGAGATAACAAATTACCTCCTCTCAACAAATGATACTGATTTCTGTCCTTTCTACTCAGCTCTGTTTAAGCATATTCTATCACCTACACAAGGGTTTGCCTCTGTGGGTCCTTCCAATTGCAGATTAGGAGTAACTCTGTGTGGATAAATCCTGGGTCCCGCTAGAAATATTCTATCCTTTATTAACTATAAAAAGGCAAGCCTTCCAGAAGAGAAGCCACCTCTTTGGTGAGTTCTCTCTTACATATAAGAATGTACTCCTGTAATCCTAATAAACTCAAGCCAACATCACTCAGTTTTTTATTAGCTCTCCCTTCAGAAAACATAATTCAACAACCCAAGTTATTTAATAATTAATAATTAATCCTACTTATTTACTTGCTTTTTTGAAGGCAATAAAGGGTATCCAAATACATGATAACTTCCCCTTCTCCCTGCTTCCTCTCATCTCCTTCCTTCTTATAGTCTGTTGTTTTTGTTTTTGTTTTTGTTTTTTTTAAGATTTGATTTATTTGACAAAGAGAAACACAGCTAGAGAGGGAACACAAGCAAGGGGAGTAGGAGAGGGAGAAGCAGGCTTCCTGCCAAGCAGAGAGCTCAATATGGGGCTCAATCCTGGGACTCCAGGATCATGACCTGAGCTGACGGCAGACGCTTAACTACTGTACCACCCAGATCCCCTCCTTCTGATATTCTAATGTCTCTCTCTCTACTATCCTCTGTGAGCTCCAGAAAACCATTCCAGCCTCTATTTTTCCCCCCTGTAGTTCACTGTATTAGCCTCTCTTCCATAAAGGCAAAGCTTTTTCATAAAGAGGTGGGAGCAGGGAAGAAATTGGGTTGATAATTACAGAACTCTATTTGGTGAGCTAGGAAAGATAGAAAGTTTGAGAGCACTCCCATATTAATGATTTTTGTTCTATACATTCTAAACATTGGTTAAGTGTCTGACACAGATTATTCAGAGCATGTTGTTGCTGAAAATAACTATAAAACTCCTAAGTCCAATTCCCTAATTTTGACAATGAGAAAACTAACCAAGGCATTAAATAATTTGTTCAAGGTCCCCAAGTGTCCTTCCCATTGCTTTATGCTACATGCATTTAAATCTTGTGACTTGTGGTTATCCAAAGGAAAAACTATCAATACCGTCCAGCCAGAGACCTCCAAACATACACTCATAGCTGAATAAACTGGGATTATTGCATGCTGCAGCCAAAACACACACACACACACACACACACACACACACACACACACACACACACACACAATAAGGAACTGTGGGATGTCTTGTAAGAAAGTATAAAAAGGAGTAATTATAGAATTTGAGTTTTGTTAGATGATTTGGGGAGGGTTTAAGAAAGCGGGCTTTGCTATGGATTAGATGCCACCAGGAAGTGGGAGTGCTTCAATGACAGGGTATTTTAATAAATCTTATCTAGAAAGGAGGAAGACTGGAGCCAGGCTAAAGATCTAATTCTTATAGAATCAGCAGTCACTCATATCAGCTAGAATAAAGCTGTTTGGTCATATTTGTGGATTGGATAATGTCCATATTTTGTCTGTGTTGAAACATGGTTACATAGTGGTCTCCGCCCCTCCCCCCCAATCCATGGTCACCGAGAGCCCTGGTCTGTTGTTGATGGTTTGTGAGGTTGTTTATATTCAAATAGTAGAACACCAGGACCTCTCTGTGTCAGACACTGGGGACTGCTTTTCTTTTTCTCGTAATAATAAAACTACCATCTAATGAGCACATTTAATATGCTAGGACATTTTTAAAAATATTTTATTTATTTATTTATTTGACAGAGAGAGAGAGACAAGCAAGAGAGGGAACACAAGCAGGGGGAGTGAGAGAGGAAGAAGCAGGCTTCCCGCTGAGCAGGGAATCCAATGCAGCGCTGAATCCCAGGATGCTGGGATCATGACCTAAGCAGAAGGCAAACCCTTAACAACTGAGTCATCCAGGCACCCCACTAGGGAATTTTTAATATGCTATTGGAATAGTACTAATAGTTGGTACTATTAGACCTGGGTTGGTATAACAGTACCAACCGAGGAGGTAGATACTATTATAATTCCAATTTTCATATGAAGAAATGAAGGATTAATGAGGTTGTTCATTTGCCGAGGGTTATGCAGCTAGCAAAGCAGATATGGGCCTCAAAACTAGGCAGTCTTTCTCCAGGGTCTAAACTCTGAACTGCTCTATGGTACTGCCAAGTATAAACTGGAATACTGGAGGAGAAGGGACAATTAATCTGTGGAGATGTGGGATATACTTGCAGTAAATACAAAGGGGAGAATAAAATGTCAAGAATTACGTGATTGGATCATGAGACACACAGGATGGAAGAAGAGAAAATGTGGAAAAAACCAGCTGTGACATTTTGACTACAAGGCCTTCTTTGGGAATAGTCTAATAAAAGGAGAGCTGACTTATTCTTTCTTAACTGAAGAATGACTTTTACGATTTAGAATATTATTGTAAACTTTACTCTCAGTTTTCAGTATGAATTTAAACTGGCTGACAAGAGAAGGAAAATCAGCAGCAACTCCTCTGGCAGAGTCAGTCAGAGCATCTCACGGTAGTCAAATGGTAAAGCAAAATTGTTCAGGGCTTTGTGATGGAAGCTGCAGGCACCTGGCAATACCAATGATTTAATCATAATGATTAGGGGAGAACTATTAATAGGTTATAATAAAGGTTATTAATAGCCTTACAAATGCATTCATTTTTCAGAATCACCTTATGGAGTGAAATGACAGAATAAAACTCAAATTAACAGACAAAGGCTCCCATTCCACTGTTACCACACACACCCCAACTCCTTCTGACTTCAGTGGGTGTTCTGGGTACACAGAAAGAACAGGAGCGGGATACTGATCTATTTCTAGTATTCGAAAGGATTCTTCTCTCTGTAAATTTCAAGGCAGCCAAGACCCTAACATCACAGCAGCACTACATTCTGTCCTCACCTCAACAGATACAAGTAATAGTACTGAAATACGGTATATATTACTGGCCCAAACTGAAGGGAAAAAAAGAGTTCTTTCAGGTGTGAGGTGGGAGGTATTGGAGAGGTGGTTTGATAATAAGAAATAAAAATGGAGATGGAAAATGTTGCTCTTTAGCTATATTTTGTAGTAAGTATAGACTGGTTATTGCACATTCACTCTCTTAGGTATTATTCAACAAACCGTGTCTTTACTGTGTGACTAGCACTGTGCCGGGCTCTAACAATAAGAGGTCAATTAAGACTTGGTTCCTGTCCTCAAAAATTCTACTTAGATTGTGTACCCAGTTTTTGTTTATTTGTTTTACATCACATCTCACACATCTCACATAGATATTTCTGCCTAATGACAAGTACTGTAATGACATTGATGATGATGACAATGAAAAGCATAGCTGCCCACAAGTTTAAGAGGCAAATAGGAAAAGAGCCTATTCCAAAGAACCTTTTATCCAGGGGTGCCTGGGTGGCTCAATTGGTTAAGCGTCTGCCTTCGGCTTGGGTCATCATCCCAAGGTCCAGGGACCAAGCCCCATGTTGGGGAGCCTGCTTCTCCTTCTTCCTCTGCCTGCTGCTCCCTATGCGTGTGGTCTCTCTGTCAAATAAATGAATAAAATCTTTTAAAAAAGTAAGAAATTTTATCCATCTAAAAATTGTTTATTGAGCAACTATTTTGTGGTTAAGATGTTGCCCTCGGCTCCATGAGATATTAATGTTTCCACCTGTAGGAAAGCCTAGGGATCCTACAAGCTCACTCTGAAACGGGTAGGAATTCCCTGGACAGCCTTTGGTTTGTTCAGGCCTCAGAAATGAATGATGGATAGTTTGGCCTTGCTGCCTCAGTTTCCATCACATGTCTAAGGAGGACTGAAATTTGCCCAGGAAAGTAGCATATGGGACAAATTACAACAACGCTAAGTAAATTCTACTCATTCTCTGGGCAACAACACTAAGCAAAGCATTATACTTTCCACATTTTCAGGGCCATGCATTCAAGACAAGGTTATCCCTGTGACCACAGCAGGACAGCAGCATGCGAAGACCACATGAGCTCATGCCTGCAACTAATATTCAGCAGCACAAGGCCTTAAGACAGATGTATCTGTATGGGATGTGACCTAACTGTGCCATTAAGTGAAGCAACCAGTTTCCTTCCTCCCTCCCTCCCTCCCTCCCTCCTTCCCTTCCCTTCCCTTCCCTTTCCTTTCCTTTCCTTTCCCTTCCCTTCCCCTTCCTTCCTTCCTTCCTTCCTTCCTTCCTTCCTTCCTTCCTTCCTTCTTTTTTAAGATTTTATTTATTTATTTGAAAGAGAGAAAGCAGCAGAGGAGCAGAGGCAGTGGAGAGGGAGAAGAAGATTCCATATCTAGAATGTAGAGCCTGACGCAAGGTTCGACTCCATAACCCTGAGATCATGATCCCAGAGGAAACCAAGAGTCAGCTACTTAACTTACTGAGCCACCTAGGTGCCCCACAACCAGTTTCATTTCAAAGTGTGGGCACAGAATTGTAGGGTTGAGTAACAAAAATGTGGTGGGTACTGGGGACACCTAAAGCATGGAGCACTGGGTGTAGGGAATGGGGAATGAATCTTGGGACACTGGGAAAAAAAATTTAAGTAACAATAAAAAAAAAAATAAAAATAAAAAAATAGAAAAAATGTGGATAATTTCCCAAATACTTTTTCAGAGCAAACAGCAATTGCTGGTTGTGGGACAGATTCTTTGCAGATATCCATAGCCACCTCTCCCTTAATAAGGATAATACTTCTGCTCACCTCCCTGCTCCTGGCCTCCCCACCCCCCTCACGACTCCCCATCCCCTGCCACATCTTTGCAAAGACATCTGCTTTTTTGGATTCCAGGGAGTCCACCCCATGATAATTTCCCAGCACCATTAGCTAAGCCTTAGATTCTACATCTGTTCCTCTTTTCTCCATTCCAGATGAGAACTACATCTTCACATTTGCTATTATGATAACTGCTGAACCATAACAATGAGGACAGCTAAGGATAAAGATCCACTTCTCAGCACAGCATACAGAAGGGATGATTCTGGATTAAATCAGAGGTGCTTAACCCCAATAATAAAGAAAAGCAGATGGATCTCTGCTTACTGGCATCAGAACCTCAAGCATCTCCTTAGTAAGCCTCTTCTATCAGTCAACAATAGCCAACAAAGAAAGAAATTAACATTTATGGAGCACCTTTTTTTTTTTTCTGCCTGACCCTCTGTTAGGTATTTAATATTATCTATCTATTTTCATATAGTTCTGGCAAGTTTAGTATTATTATTCTCAATCAATTCTACAAAACATTCCAGAGGCTAAAAGTAGGTAAAGAATTTGCCCAAGGTCTCCCAACTAGTAAGTAAAAGAACTGGGCTTGAAACCCAAATCTGTCTGATACTACAGCTTTCACTACATCCCTTGATCTTTCATTCTGAAAATATACGAAAGGGGATTCAGCAGGTAAGAGACCCTCAGAATGACAGTCCATAGAGTCAGTAAGTCATACTTACCTCTTTTATAAACCCGACACAGAAGCAAATGGGTTCTAACTCCTTAGCTTATCTAAATACATTTGTGATTTTCATTAAAGCAAAATAGCAATTATGTACTTGAAATATTTATAAAATAAGTCAACTACATTTGAGGGAAAATGTAAAAGCATTGCAATTAAACAGATCTGCACACACTGCAGGGTGTTTTTCTAACAAAAGGAGGAAGGAATAATGCTGCTAATAAAAACAATGATGATCTTGTTTAAATGTTCTAATAACTCATTTAGCACTGTTCTGAGCAGAACTGTATATTAGTAATTTCAAATAAAGTCTTTGATGAAAGATTAAATATATCTTCTGCTCATTCTCCTCTGTAAAGCTAGTGATTCAAGTGGGCTAATTTGTTCCCTTTCTTCTGGTAAAATGTTTTAAGTGATCTATAAATGTTTTTCTCCTTCTATTCACATTGTAAGAGGAACCAACTGAATAATAATGAATAAGAATAAGGAGTTATACTGATGCATTGGAAAATAATGGGTGCCCCCACCATCAACACACACACACACACACACACACACACACACTTTGAGTTCTCATTTGGGCTTCTAATAAGAAACAGACAAACCTCACATTTCAAAATAAATATTCATCAGGAAACTACATTAAATAGGAACTAATCCAAAACAATTTCCTGATCACCTTTGAAAAAATTACGCTAATTAATAAAGAGTACAGTTTTGTGTTGTTTTCAGAAAGGAGTGAATCTAAAAGTATACAATATACATTTAGCTCTTCCAGCAGAAATAAAGACAGATTAAATTCCAAGCTGATAATTTTCTCTTTGACACTTCCTTAATATATCTTCAGTGCTTCTAAGCTAATGTGGGAGACACAAACCAATCCATTTTAGTCTCTTTGGGGATGCAAGACACATAGTGATAAATCAAAATAATCACATGCTGTACTTAGCCACCATATCAGATGGGTCATTTAAAAAAAAAACTCCTGTTTAGAGGACAATAATGGATGTGAAGACCTTTGGCTACAGAGCTGTGCTAAAATTCTCTAACACAAGGTAAAATGGGATAGCACTCATCAAACTTTTTGGAGGTAATTCTCTACCTCTACAGCTCCTATGGATGTCCTAAGGGAAGAGATAATTCCGTATTCTTTCTTATTATCTTAATTTCTAGTATTAGACATCTATAAACATCTACTGAATGGGATGAAATGAGTCCATCTATGAACATTTGGTCTGAAGTAATTTCTACACTAATATACATATTTTTAATGTTTTCTTCAATAGGCATGATCTGAAAAACTTCCTAATTTTGAAAAAAAAAAAAAGGTCGAATTTTGTTTCTGGAACCCATAAAGTTAATTACAACCTAAAACTTGTTGGTTCAGCCCTCCTCCCACCAAATAACTATCTAGGCAAATCATATTCTCTCTGTGGAAAAGATTCAAGTCTGTCAAAACCAAGTCTAAAGATTCTGCTTAAGCCCATTTCAGTCTAGAAACACTAAATTCCCAAGGAGGAAAACTACAGTGAAGAGAAACACAATGGTCCCAGGTAATCTATTACTTGTTCCAAATTAAGGTGAAATGAAACCCTGATTCTTCAAAGAGATGCAAACCAATCTGAAGGTGCAATGTTACCACCAGATGAAGCATCGAGGAAGTCTGCGTGAAAGAGCACCTCTCCCACTGGATTGCCAAACCAAATAAAGATTTCGGCCCTTTAGAACAAAGAGGGCCTTCTTTGGGGATATTATTAGAGGCATAAATGTTGGTTGCCCCCTGATAAGAGGGACTGATTATTTCAGTGAGTATTTGGAACTATTAGATAAGGTATTTTCTCCTGTCTCCAGTCTGAGGGCCTCCTCGCTTCCCAAGCCTACTTGTTCCAGGACTTGCCTCAGCCTCTTTCCACCTGTCAGCCATTTCCCCTAAATCAGTCAACCTGAGTCCTGATCATGACTCTGATACTGATCTCTGCACCTTCATCTAAGTCAGGCCAGGGACTTAGTCCATTCCAGATCGATGGACCTGGGCCTCAGAGCTCAGTCCCAGAAAGGACATGTCACTTAAGACAAGGCTCAGAGAAAGTGCCATGTAGATGATCCATGAGCAGAACAGAAAAAGTGTTTTGACATTTCCTTCAGAAGCTTAAAATACCCATGAACACCTAGATTTGCAATCTTACATTCTTCACTATAGCTCTAAACTTTAGATTGAAAAGACTTTAGTGGGTTGGACAGAAGTAGAAGAAGGAACTATCACGTCAGCCAAACACGCGCGCGCGCGCACACATACACACACACACACACACACACTTTGCTTGGAAATCAGAAGTATGGCCATGTCACATAAACCTCATCTGAAACTTGTCAGTCTTTTTCAGTGTTTTCTCCTTAGGTCTCTATGATGTTAATCCTGCATGAAATCAACTTATCATTTTGGAAAAATCCTTTAATTTAGGGTGATTGAATATTCTTCTTTTAAAAAAATTTCACTGAGAATAGAACAAAAAGAATTCAGCTTATCAGAAAAACAGAGTAGAATAGTGATTACTGAGAAATGGAGGGTAAAGGAAATGGGGAGACACTGACCAAAAGATACAAGCCCCTAGTTACAAAATTAACAAGTCCTGAGGATCAAATGTACTGCATGGTGAGTACAGCTAGTAATACTGTGTTATATAATTTAAAGTTGCTAAGACAGTGGTTCTTAAACGTTTTTACCACAAAAAAAGAAATGGTAATTATGTGACAGGATGGAAGTGTTAGCTAATGCTATGGTGGTAATCATTTTGCAATATATCAGTATATCAAATCAACACATTGTACACCCTAAAGTTATAGAGTATAATATATCAATTATATCTCAATAAAGCTGGGGGAGGGGAAGAAACTGGTTTATATTGCAGCAAGAGAGTTTTAGGTTACTTATAAAAATGTTCTAGTAGTGAGAACTTGTACCAGCAGTATAGTAGCATGGAAAGGAAGAGGGCCCCTGATCTGACAAGCTCTGTTGGTTTTTTGTTTGTTTGTTTTTGTTTTTTTTTATCATGTATTAGTTGTGACCTTAACCAAGCTACTGAACTTCTCCAAATTTGAGTTGTTGTAAGGTTTAAATGAGACAATATAGGAAAAATACTTTGTACATAAAGAGATATTTTTTAAAATAGTGTTATTACTGGGGCACCTGGGTGGCTTAGTCATTTAAGCATCCAGCTCTTCATTTCTGCTCAGGTCATGATCTCAGGGTTGTGAGATGAAGCCTGGTCTGGAGCTCCATGCTGGGTGTGGAGCCTGCTTAAGATTCTCTTTCTCTTTCTCCCTTTGCCCCACTCCACACATCCCCACGCCCACCCCACCCACTCACATGCTCTTGCTCTCAAAAAATATAAATAAATAAATAAATAAATAAATAAAATTGTGTTGTTATTATCACAGTGTGAATCTAGCAAGATAAATAACCTAAAGCCAAATTCCAAAGTTCTCATTATTGACACACAATTTACCTGAGCTTTCATTTCCACCAGGAACATACTGTAGACTGCGATTAGGAATGTTTAAAGTTCTGTTTAGACAAAAAGAATAAAGCAGGAGTGGCGTAGTCCCAGGAATGTGGCACAGCATCAACAGATGGTAGAAGATGGTAACAGAGAATGACTGTACTCTCTTCCATCAAGGATGGCCTCACATGTGGAAGCCCAAACAAAAACACCGGCAGGAAAATGAAGGCTAATAAGATTGGGTGAAAAGATATTAAAAGATCATGTGACAACTTTAACTCAAAACTCTAAGCCAGCAACACTGTAATACAAGGTACTAAAAGGATTTTTAGGTTTGAGCTCAGAAGAATTTTCAATAAACTGAGAAACAACAGTCTGTAGGTGGGAGGCCTGAAAACAGAAACAGTATTCTGTTTTCGGTTTTCAAAGAGGGGCTTTTTCCAGAAGTGATGATCCAATGAACTTGACATGAATCCTCAGAAAATCCTACAATGAGGGGCGCCTGGGTGGCTCAGTTGGTAAAGCGTCTGCCTTCAGCTCAGTCATGATTCCAGGGTCCTGGGATCTAGTCCCACATCAGGCTCTTTGCTCAGCGAGGAGTCTGCTTCTTCCTCTCACTCTCCCTCTCTGCTCTTTCTCTCAAATAAATAAAATCCTTAGAATGAAAGAAAAGAAAGATAAAATCTTACAATAAGTCACTCTAAATGACTTTTGAGGTAATTATGTTACAGAATAGAGTATAATTACAGTTGGGAAGAGCTAGAAGGTGAAGAAGGCGTGTGTGTGTGTGTGTGTGTGTGTGTGTGTGTGTGTGTATCATGAATGGCGGAATACCAATATTCACACTCTTATAAAGTGAATGGTCAAGAGTTTATGTCAATAGTTGATTGATCAAGAGAGGTTTTAAGTACCTTATTTTCTTTAAGGTTTTATTTATTTATTTGACAGAGAGAAACACAGCTAGATAGGGAACACAAGCAGGTGGAGGGAGAAAGGGAGGAGCAGCCTACCCATGGAGCAGGTAGCCAGATCCCAGAACTCCAGGATCATGACCTGAGCCAAAGATAGATGCTTAATGACTGAGCCACCCAGGCACCCCTAGGTACCTTACTTTGAATTACAAAAGTAACCCTTAGAGAACTAAAAATACTAATATAATTACTATACAAAAAGAAAGAAAGATGGGTGTAGTGAGTGAGCTAAATTCCCACCTACCATGGCAGGATATCAATATAAAGTGTCTGCAGCAGATGAATCACAAATTCATGATAAGCATGTTTCAAGATATATGGGGATCACTGACAAAAAAAACCAAAAAACCTAAACATAGAAATGGTAAAAGGTGGGGACTTCTGAGAAGTGAGGAGTGGGACACAGTAATAATACTTCTTGGTCTAAGCTTTGCCATAATATTTACTTTTTAAAATCATATTCATGGAGGGGTGCCTGGGTGGCCCTGTCAGTTAATCATCCAACTCTTGGGGTCTGCTCCAGTCATGATCTCAGGGTCATGAGATCGAGTGCACATCAGCTCCAGACTCAATGAAGAGGCTGCCCAAGACTTTCTCTCCCTTCCCCTCTGCCCTCCCCCCACCTTTCTAAAAATAAACACATCTTAAAAAAAATAATAAAACCATGTTCATGGATTACTCACAAGTACTTTTTTTACTTCTTGTTTATCTTAGTTGACATACAATGTTACATTAGTTTCAGGTATACAACGTAGTGATTCAATTCTTCTATATTTTATGCTATGCTCATCATAAGTGTAGCCACCATCTGTCATCACACAATGCTATTACAATATCATTGACTATATTCCCTATTTTGTGCTTTTATTCCCATGACTTATTCATTCCATAACTGGAAGCCTGTATTCCCTAACTTCTTCACCCATTTTGCCCATCCTTCCACCCATTTTCTTTCTGACAACTATGAGTTTATTCTCTGTATTTATGATTCTGCTCTCGGTTTGTTTGCTTATTCCTTTGCTTTGGTTTTTAGATTCTACATATAGGTGATATTATATGGTATTTGTCTTTGTCTGACTATTTCACATAGCATAATACCCTCTAGTTTCATCTATGTTGTCATAAATGGAACTCTCATTTATTATGGCTAATAGTCTATTGTATGTATGTGAATTCCATTTTATACATACATCTAAATATATATATGTATGTATGTATAAAATCCTCCTTATCCATTTGTCTATCAATAGACAGGTTGTTTTCACATCTTGGTTACTGTAAATAATGTTACAATATACATAGGGGTGAATATATCTTTTTGAATTAGTGTTTCTGTTTTCATTGGGTAAATATCCAGTACTGGAATTATCGCCTCATATGTTATTTTTACTTGTAATTTTTTGAGGAACTCCATACTATTTTCTTTTCTTTTTTAAGATTTTATCTATTTATCAGAGAGAGAGAGAGAGAGTACAAGCAGGGGGAGCAGCAGGCAGAGGGAGAAGCAGGCTCCCCACTGAGCATGGAGCCTGACGCAGGACTCAATCCCATGACCTTAATGAGCCAAAGGCAGGTGCTTAACTGACTGAGCAACCCGGGTATCCCTCCACGTTGTTTTCTATAGTGACTATACCAATTTATGCTACTACCAACACAAGGGTTCCTTTTTCTTCCCATCCTCATCAAAACTTGTTATTTCTTGTCTTTTTCACTTTAGCTATTCTGACAGGTATAAGGTGATATCTCACTGTGGTTCTGATTTGCATTTACCTGATGATTACTGATGTTGAGCATCTTTTCATGTGTCTGTTTGCTATCTAGATGTCTTCTTTGGAGAAATGTCTAATCAGATCCTCTGCTCATTTTTTAATCAGACTGGTTCCTTTGGGGGGTTGAGTTATATAAATTCTTTATATATTTTGGATATTAACCCCTTAGCAGGTATATCATTTACAAATATCTTCTCCCACTCAGGAAGTTGCCTTTTTATATTGCCAATGGTTTCCTTTGCTATGCAGAAGTTGTTTTATTTTGATGTAGCCCTAATAGTTTATTTTCACTTTTGTTTCCCTTGTCTAGAAAACATATCTAGGAAAATGTCACTATGGCTGATGTCAGAGAAATTACTGCTGTGTTGTCTTCTAGGATTTTTATGGTTTCAGGCCTCACATTTAGGTCTTTAATCCACTTTGAGTTTGTATTTATGTATGGTGTGAGGAAGTGATCCAGTTTCATTCTTTTGCATGTAGCTATCCAATTTTCCCAATACCATTTATTAAAGACATTTTTGGGGCGCTTGGGTGGCTCAGTGGGTTAAAGCCTCTGCTTTCAGCTCAGGTCATGATCTCAGGGTCCTGGGATCGAGCCCCACATTGGGCTCTCTGCTCAGTGGGGAGCCTGCTTCCTCCTCTCTCTCTGCCTGCCTCTCTGTCTACTTGTGATCTCTCTGTCAAATAAATAAATAAAATCTTTAAAAAATTTTAAAAGACACTTTTCCCATTGTACATTTTTTCTCCTTTGTCATAAATTAACTAGATTACTTACATTTTATTTTTTTAAGGTTTTATTTCTTTATTTGAGAGATAATGAGAGAGAGAGAGAGAGAGAGAGAGAGAGAGAGAGAGAATAAGCCAGTGGGAGAGGGAAAAGCAGACTTCTCATTGAGCAGGGAGCCCAACGCAGGGCTCAATCCCAGGACCCTGGAATCATGACCTGAGTTGAAGGCAGACACTTAACTGACTGAGCCACCCAGGTGCCCCAATTACTTTTATTTTTAAAAATTATTTTTAAAATGATACATAAGCTGTTTAGGGAAAAGCTGCTATTAATCTCCTATAAATTCACTAAGAACAACTCATCCTTCACTAGAGTGGATAAGATAGAGGAGGTTATAGAAATTTATATTATTTCTTTCCAATTCTCATAATATCCAGAATATAATACATATTAACAACTATCTTTTGAATTGATGAAATCTGGATTTCAGCTATCAAGTTCTGAATGAAGTATTTTTGTGTGTGCAATGAAGGAATTTGGGAGGAAGATGATTTGAGTGTCTACAGCTGAATCTTTCCAATCTAAGAGCCCTGAAGTCAGGCACTGGCCATAATTCTAGATTCTCCCAGTAATCAACAGGAGCCCCTGAATCACCATTATCAAATCCTGCTAGAAACTCTGCTCACCACTGGCTCCAGGGACTTCATCTTTCCTGCACACAGATTTGACTCTAGCTTCACGAAAAGTATCCAAGCATCATTGGGGAATTTCCCTCTGCACCTGTTAACTGTATTTAGCAGTCACCCAACCTCCAAAAGGAGGCCTGGAGCGAGTCTTTTCAGCAGCAGGAAAACATTATTTTATGTTGAGTTTGCTTTTAAATACAGTTGCTCACTGTTTGTCAGGTCATGATTAATCTGGCTTTGAGTTTCTTCGCTGCCAAAACATCTCCAAGGTAGGTTTCTATAGCTGAAATGGACCACTCAGATAGTTAAATTAAAGGATAAAACACTGCATACAAATTCAGAGCAGAATGAATTAGTTTTCCAGGTCTAGTTGGCTCTTGAATACATAACTTTATTTAAGAAAATTCCCCAACATCTGGTTCCTTTTTTTCTGTATAAGGACAAGCATAGGGGGAGGACAGTATGCCATCTGTCCTGAAAGTAACTAATTCATTCCTCTTAATGTTAGGTGGAAATCACAATTTTACAAGTCACAGAAGAAAGTTTTAGAAGTAATCAATTACATAACCTCACACATACATTTGTTTGATACAGGACAATGTGTTCACTTTTAACATACTTACTCCCAAATATAACATGAATTTAATATACTAATATGCAGTTAAAAGACAACATAATATCTAAGTTTCCAGAGAGGAGGTCACTTTTGAAATGGATTTTGAGAGATGGACAGGGTTTCACCAGGCAATAATAGCATGCCAAAGACAGGAAATAAGTGTTGGCAAGGATGTAAAAAAAAGGAATCCTAGTGCACTGCTTGTGGGAAGGTAAATTTGTGCACCCACCATCAAAAGTTTGAAGTTTTCTTCAAAAAGTTTGAAGTTATGAAATTTCTTCAAAAAATTAAAAATAGAGAGATGCGTGGTGGCTCAGTCAGTTAAGAGTCTGCCTTCACCTCAGGTCATGATCCCAGGGTCCTGGGATCAAGTCCCACATCGGGGTCCTTGCTGACTGGGGACTCTGCTTCTCCCTCTGTCTGCTACTCCTCCTGCTTGTGCTCTCTCTCTCTCTGAAAAATAAATAAATAAAATCTTTTTAAAACTTAAAAATAGACCATCACATGGTCCAGTAATTCCACTAATGGGTATTTACCTGAAGAAAATGAAAAAACTAATTCAAAAAGATATATGTACCCCTATCTTTATTGCAGTATTATCTATAATAGCCAAGATATAAAAGCAACCTACATATCCATCGATCGATAAATGGATGTGGAAGATATTATTCAGCCATAAAAAAATATGAGATTTTGCCATTTGTGACGACATGGACAGACCTAGAGGGTATTATGATAAGTGAAATAAGTTGGACTGAAAAAGACAAATCCCATATGATATCACCTATAGTGGAAACTAAAAAACAAAACAAATAAACCAAAAGAAGAATCAGACCTATAAATACAAAGAACAAACTGACAGTTGCCAGAAGAAAAAGGGTTGGGAGGATGGGCAAAATGGGTGAAGGGAAGTGAAAGATACAGGCCTCCAGTTATGCAATAAATAAGTCACTGAGAGAAAAGGTATAGTATAGGGAATATAGTTCAATGATACTGTAATAGTTGTATGATGACTGATGTTAGCTACATTTGTGGTAAACTTAGCACAATACATAGACCTGCCAAATTACAATGTTGTACACCTGAAACTAATGTAACACTGTGTATCAACTATATTTCAATTAAAAAAAAATAAGTCAACTAGAGAAAGTCAAGTATCACACAGTTTCACTTACTTATGGTGCATAAGGGGTAATATAGAGGACAGTAGGAGAAGGAAAGGAAATAGGAAGTAGGGTTATTCAGGGAGGGAAACAAAACATCAGAGACTTTGGACTCAGAAACAAACTGAAGGTCTTGGAGGGGAGGCGGTGGGGGGATGGGTGAGCCTGGTGGTGGGTATTAAGGACGGCACGTATTGCATGGAGCACTGGGTGTGGGCCATAAACAATGAATCTTGGAACACTGAACAAATAAAACAATAATAATAAAAAAATTTTCGACCAGATAGAATCTGAAATGGAAAATCATTCCAGGAAAAGAATAATGTGGAAGCTTAAAAAATAAATAAATAAAAAGTAATTTCTGACAGCTAGGTCCAAATATCACTTCTGAAGAAAATTAAGTCACTACAAATGACGCCTCTCAAATAGCTATTCCTTTCCCATAGCTTTCCTTACCATCCTTCCCACCGTGATCCTCTTCCTGCTGCTTCTCCCTGTTCTATGAAACAAGCATACCACATCAAACTAGAAAACTATGACTCCAAGAAAGGAAGCTCAGCTTGACAGAAGCAAAGCTGAATAGCTTTCTAAAGCCTGTATCAAAAGCTCTGTCATTTTCATCTTACTGCCATTTAATGATAAATGATCCTTTCTTCACAATCTGCCACTGTTGTTAAACAGGGGTCTTAACAAGGCCCTCCCACCTGCACTCTACCTTTGTAATTAGTACATCTGGTCTCTGTGCATATATTTCATGGGTGACTCACATTTAAGCTAAATTATAGGTAACCAAATTACATGGCTATAAATACATCAAGTGTTGGCCTGGATAAAAAAGCCTGAGTGGTTTATGAAGTCAGCAATATTCTGACAACTGATCCTTACAACAGAGCTTAGTTTCCTTTCCCTCCCTCCTCCTCCACACTTAGGTAATTTGATATTATACATGTCTCCAAGTACAAATCACAAATGAGTTTTGGAAAAAGGTAACTTGAGTCTGAAATATTTTAATTGTAGAAATATTTTTTATTCATAAGAAGTCTTAGCTGGACCATCTCCAAATAATCTACATCTACCCAGAATATTTGGAAATAGGCAAGAAGTCTTGGTATGTAAAGCAAATCTGGCCATGACATCCTCTTGGTATCTTGTTTTTTCTAAGTGGGTGTTAGCTACTGAATGTTAGCAAGAAATCAAAAGAGTACATTTCTCAAAGCGTGTATCAAAAGGACCCCAAATTGATAGGAAACATTAGAACAATGAGGACAATCAACAATGAATGGAAATTCATAGTTAACACTGTGCCAGTTTCTTCTCTCAAGTTTGCCTTCCTCACCAACAGAACTATTTTTATTTAATTTAAAAAATTAGTTTAAAAACTATCCTTCTCCTAAAATCTTCTGTTAGAATGAAGCCTAAGCATTTAACCTGCACTCTTCCTATATTATTATTTGTCATGACGTAGTTCAGACTCCTCACTGAAAACAAGAACCACGTTCTACCTTCTTTGTACCCCCATCTACTACCTGTAGAAGGGTACACTTGATATGTTTATAGCCTTGTAATTTTGTAGCTAACCCAAAATCCGAGATTACTGAACATTTGTATTGAACTATAAATGAAACCTTATTAAACAAGATGCCTGAATCTGTGTGTGTGTGTGTGTGTGTGTGTGTGTGTGTGGATGTGTGCGTGTTGTCTGTATAAAGCTTCTGCAAATGTCTTTCTGTTTTACAGCTTAGAATTTAACCCCCTCAATGTGACATAGGGATTCTTCCCAGTCTGACTCCAGTCTTTCATTCTGGCATCATCCCCTGCTCTTGCACCTCAGTACCATAGCTGGGTTCAGCTTCTCTGATGTCGAGGCAAAGATTTGCTCTCCTCCTAGGCAGGCTGCCTAGGCCTTTATGAATGATGACCTCACTTAAAGAAAGTTGAGTCTTGAGGCATTCCCATAAAGGTCAGAAACAGAGAGACAAGACTGAATCATGGAATGCAGGAAACAAAAGCCAGAAAATAAAGACATTATAAAATAATGGATGAAGAAATATCAGCTTAAATATTTTTTTCTAAGACTCGAACATGACTGTACTGTTTACCTATACACAGGAAAAGGGGGAAAGGGATAGGCTTTGCTCTGGGAAATAAATAAATAGAAAGTTGGTCCCAAGTACATTTTAACATCTAGAACAGAACTAGTTTTGCAACTATATGCATTGTCCCTTACAGGGTATCTCATAAAGTAAGGTACTTAATTGGTGATGACGGGTGAACACAAAGTCAATACCACTGTTCCATCCTCCATGTTTGCTATCATCACTATCACAAAGAAATCAATTTCAGTTGATCACATCATCAGAATAAGAACAATGAGGGATCTGTTGCTTGGGTCAACAGCAGACTTCCCACATACCCAGAGCCCTGTAATGATGAAATCAGACCACCACAGAGAATCAGACCACAGAAAATACTGCCAAGCCAGTAGGGGCTAGGGCTGTAGGACCCCCAGCAGACTTACAGACAGATGAGATGCCGAGAAACCTCTCTTACTGAGATTGAATGAGATCATCAGAAATCAGTTTTTGCAGAGTTTTACAGGTGAATCTTCAGGCCTACCATAACAACCTCACCAAAGAAACAGAAATGGTCACATCACTTTCTGGAAACATGTGGCAAATCAGCAGAAAAAAGGGGTTTCCCTCAGCCAATTTAGTGCTTCATTCTCAGAACCATACTCTCTCTGCTTTTGAACATATCCCTGCTCGATGGACTATGAACCTCCCTTGGAAACATGAAATGGTTACACTTCCTAACTGAAGAATGTCTCCATTTCTCTGGATTGCCTTCTCTTAAATCTTTTGTTGCATAAGTTATAACAAACCTCTCTTTTTCACTAAGTAGAATTGGCTCAATTAGGTCACCTACTCCAAGGTAATTGTCTGTGCTTATTAGCTGTGGCCCTGCTGTAGAAGGGCAATTCTTTCCTGCAGAGGAAACAGACTCAAGACCAAAAGAAGAGCTAGATGGAAAACCAAGTCTGGATTTCCTTGAGGCAAACTGCTTTTCTCTCCATAGCTACATCTAATAATTGAAGGGTTGGGGAGGATAATGGCATAAATTTATGTATAGAATCATAGAATGTTTTGGCTAAATGAAGAAGCTGAGGGACAGAAAGGTGATATGACTGCCTGAGATAACACAGCAACTTATTCATAGACCTCTGACTGTAACTCAAAGTTCTAGCACCTGATTTCTTAAAAGAGGAAGCTGAGGGAAGACATTTGGTCTGAGTGTGGATTCTGTGACTGACTGGGTGTGTGACTTTGGGCAGGTTTCTTAAAGTCTCTACTGTTTTCACATCTGTAAAATGGGGATGATGGACCTTCATATGGGTTTTTTTTTGAGGTTTAAATGAGTGACTATGTGATCAATGTTTAGAATGGCAATTATTGGAACTTAGAGAGCAATCATTGTTAGCCTCATTCTATATTAGGATTCTTCCCAAATTTTTCAAACAGTGAACAAACAAAACCAAAAAACAAACAAACAAAAAACCCGACTAGTGAAGGGAAGAAACACCATGGAGCTGGAAAAGAAGCTCTTCATATAAAGCCCTGCTATCCCAGTTACCTTAATACCTTGTGTTGCTTTAAGGCAGGCTACAGTAACTTTCCCTGTGTCGAGTTCTTTGCCAACTAAAACTAAACATTTCTTTTTTCAACTTTTTAAAATTATGGTCCTAGGATGCATCTTCTCAGTGACAGCACTGCTGGTCTTGCCAATCTGTACAAAATTATCTTCTACCCAGTGTGTTAAGGAATTATCCAATGAAGTCGTACGGTTTCTCTCTTTCCTCTCACTAAGGCTGTTCACCTCAGGGTTTCACAAAATGTGAGTTCAGTTGTATGCCTTGATCTTACTTCAGATTAGGAAAGAAAATGGAGAATTTCTCCATGAGTGACTGTGAACAAATGAAGGTAACTAAAGCTGCCTCCATTGATGAGTTCTCTATTAGAGCACAAGAGCCCTGGAAAGACACACATCAACCAGTAAGGTCTAACTTAGGAGACAGTAAATTCCTGCAGTGACCTTAGGAAGGAAGTGTCTGGGTGTTTCTAACATTGTGAATTAGAAGTTGGGGTAGTACTAGTATAAATTTGAGAAATGCAAAAGAGTAACTGAAAGAAATAGGAAGAGATGAGGAGGCAAAATGAACAAAATGCCAGATATGCCCACATGCCAACAAGGAAGACATGAGGAGGTGAGGTGTGAGAAGAAGTCTGTCACAGTGGCCAATAAACCATGAGGGCCAAATGTTTGGCTTGAATAACTCAGAATCTGCTCCCTGCCTACAGCAAGGCTTGGCAGTAAGTCAGCAAATCCAGCAACAGAATTTCTTTTTCAGGAACCACAGAGAGTCCATTTACACACACACACACACACACACACACACACACACGCATGCATACACACTATCTTGTAGACATACCCTTTATCAGCAAGGGAAAAAATACGGCATTTCTTTTTTTTCAATTTTTAAAAACATGTACATCGGGGCGCCTGGGTGGCTCAGTTGGTTAAGCAGCTGCCTTTGGCTCAGGTCATGATCCCAGGGTCCTGATATTGAGCTCCATGTCAGGCTCCCTGCTTCTCCCTCTCCCTCTGCCTGCTGCTCTGCCTACTGGTGCTCTCTATCTCTCTGTCAAATAAATAAATAAAACCACGTATATCTTTGAAAATTATTAGGAACCATTTGTCAAGAAAGCAAAAGATCTGTATAAACATTACTTTAAATACTCTTATTAGTAATATGCTACACGTCTTTTACCAACTTTTTTCTATCCTCTCCCTTTATGAAAAGCAAAACAAAAACACAAGAATACAAACAAAATGTTAACAGAGGCTATATCTGAGTTGTGAGATTACAAAGTAATATTTTTCCTTTTCTTTTTTTCTGTATTTTCAAATTTGTCTTCAACAAATATCTATTTTTAAATATTTAAACATGTATTTTTTTGTTTTAAGAAATTAAACTTTAATCACTTACTGGCTATGAAAAACTTATTTTGAATCTAACTTTTCTTTCTCTTTTCTTTATTAACATACAATGTATTATTTGTTTTAGGGGTACAGGTGTGTGAATCATCAGTCTTACACAATTCACAGCACTCACCATAGCACATACCCTCCCCAATGTCCATAACCCAGCCACTCTTTCCCTCCCCACCCCTTCCAGCAATGCTGTTTGTTTCCTGAGATTGAGTCTCTTTCGGTTGTCCCCATCTCCAGTCCCATCTTGTTTTATTTTTCCCTCCCTTACCCGCACGACCCCCTGTCCTGCCTCTCAAATTCCTTGTATCAGAGAGATCACTTGATAATTGTCTTTCTGTGACTGACTTATTTCGCTTAGCATAATACCCTCTAGTTCCATCCATATCATTGCAAATGGCAAGATTTTGGGGGAGTTTCTGATGGCTGTATAGTATTCCATTGTGTGTGTGTATATATATACCACATCTTCTTTATTCATTCATTTGTTGATGGACATCTAGGCTCTTTCTATAGTTTGGCTATTGTGAACATTGCTGCGATAAACATTTGGGTGCACGTGCCCTTTTGGATCACAACATTTATATCTTTAGGGTAAATACCCAGTAGTGCAATTGCTGGGTCATAGGGTAGCTCTATTTTCAACTTTTTGAGGAACCTCCATACTGCTTTCCAGAGTAGCTGCACCAGCTTGCATACCACCAACAACGTAGAAAGGGTATTTCTCTGCATCCTCGCCAACACCTGACTGGTTAATTTTAGCCATTCTGACTGGTATGAGGTGGTATCTCACTGTGGTTTTGATTTATATTTCCCTGATGTTGAGTGATGTTGAATGCTTTTTCATGTGTCTGTTGGCCATTTTGATGTCGTCTTTGCAGAAATGTCTGTTCATGTCTTCTGCCCATTTCTTGTTTGGATTATTTGTTCTTTGGGTGTGGAATTTGATACATTCCTTATAGATTTTTGGATACTAGCCCTTTATCTGATATGTCACTTGCAAATATCTTCTCCTATTCTGTTGGTTGTCTTTTGGTTTTGTTGACTGTTTCCTTTGCTGTGAAAAAGCTTTTTATTTTGATGAAGTCTCAATAGTTCATTTTGCCCTCATTTCCCTTGTGTTTGGTGATGTTTCTAGGAAGAAGCTGCTGTGGCAGAGGTTGAAGACTTTGCTGCCTGTGTTCTCCTCAAGGATTTAGATGGATTTCTGTCTCATATTGAGGTCTTTCAACCATTTTGGGTCTATTTTTGTGTGTGGTGTCAGGAAATGGTCCAGTTTCATTCTTCTGCATGTGGCTGTCCAATTTTCCCAAACCATTTGTTGAAGAGACTGTCTTTTTTCCACTGGACATTCTTTCTTGCTTTGTTGAAGATTAGCTGACCATAGAGTTAAGAGTCTATTTCCAGGTTCTCTATTCTGTTCTATTGATTTATGTGTCTGTTTTTGCGCCAGTACCATACTGTCTTGATGATTACAGCTTTGTAAAAGAGCTTGAAGTCTGGAATCATGATACTGCCAACTTTGCTTTTCTTTTCAACACTCCTCTGGCTATTCGGGTCTTTTCTGGTTCCATATAAACATGTATTATTTTTCTAATTTTGAATATTTATATTGTGTTAAAGATAACAACAGAGTAAGCAAAAGCAACACATTTCCAATGAGCAGCCTTGCTGTTTTATGATGTTCCATCAGATTAAATGAGCAAGTACCAACTACAGTATCCTCTAGAAAGGGAAAGACCACCAGGGAAGGACAAAGGGAATTCAGCACGCAAGGAAACCACAGAGATGATTTCACAGTTTTACTAGAACACTGAAGCATGTGTAGTGACTATTAAATATACACTTTAACATTCTGAGGAGGCTTGAGGGGACATCAGCTCCTACAAGTCACACGGATAGCAGAATTTCCCCAAACTATCACCAATCCCAAGGGTACTCACAGTTTTCAAATTGGGCATGAGTTTAAGTACTAATTAATTGGGTGTGGATAGAGAAATCCTTGTAATTGAAGGTAGTGCTGTCTGATAATGTTGTTTTCGAGGCAAAGGCCATTTGGTTCTAGATATCAGGCAAACTTCAAAACAACTATGCACTTTAAAATCCCTCCTGCTGCTCCATTAATGAGAAAATTTCCTTAAAGGGACCACTGGAGAGGCTCAGTTTGGCAGTGAGAAAACCAAAATATTGGAAACCCTGACCCTTCCTTTAAAAAGTGAAGTTGTTGCCAAACAAACTCTCCCAGGATTGCCTCTGACTGTTGGCATTTAGTGCAGAATCATCAGTTCTACAAACTACAAATATTTTACACACACCAGTGATCACATCAGCTTCAGTCGTCCCACTATAGGGTCTTCAGTGTGCTAGAGGTGCCCAGCAACCTCATGTTATTCATTCATTCCAACAGACATGCTCCCGACCCAAGGCAGGTGGGAGTAGCAGAAGAAGGAGAAAAGAAGGGCTGGGAACTAAGGAGGGAATGGATGTTAATATGACAAGCTATAGTCCAGTAAACAGTATTTGAAATGAAAAGACACATCTGGGCTCATATCAGGTGTGGTATATCAGGGGTCAGGTATCATGAACAGATAGAACAGCTTGGCACAAGTAGAGGTTTATCTGTGACCAAACCTCAACCTACATCTCATTTCGAGTAGCTCAATCTCTATCTGAATACTTGCCTGGTATTCGACTTCATCTAAGCCCTTAATTATTTCCACAGAATTTATAGCTATACTCCTGAATTCTAGCTGGAGGTAGACGCTCTGCCTCCAGCTGATAGCCTCATCATCCTGCAAGCCACCTTTTTGTCCTGCATCTCAGTTTTTCTCCTAATTATGGCTCCATTAAAGATGGCAACAGGGTGAGCAAGAGGCATCTATACCTGGGCTTGAGCCCCAAGTACCACCTGTGTGACCTTGGGCAAGTTACTTTTGTAAACTTCAGTTTTCTTATCCATAAAGTAGGAGTAACAGAGCTTCTTTATCTTTTGGGTCACCCAGGTGGGTCAGTCAGTTAAGTATCTGCCTTTGGCTCAGGTCATGATCTCAGGGTCCTGGGATCCAGACTGGTATGCTCAGGCTCCCTGTTCAGCAGGGAGTCTGCTTCTTTCCTTGCCACCAGGGCTTGTGCTCTGTCTTGCTCATGCTCTCTCTCTCAAGTAAAAAAATAAAATCTTAAAAATAAAAAAAGGAGCTTCTTCATCCCTAGAATTGTTGCGTGGAATTTGAGATGCAAAATATAGTACCTGTCACATGCTAAGTGCTCAATAAATTTGATGATGTTGATGGTGATAATGATGACAAAGGATGAGAGTATCATGATGGAGAATGGATCTTCTTAACCTTGGCCACATGCTAGGGACTCAACTATACTACAGTGATCTCAACTGGGAATTATTTTTTGCCTCCAGGGGACTTTTGGCAATGTCTAGAGACTCTGTTGGTTGCCTTAATGAGGGGGGACAATGGGAAGGCATTAGGGTGTGCTACTGACATCTAGCGGGAGGAAGCCAGGGATGCTGCTAACCATCCTATAATGCACAGCACAGCCACTCCCTTCCACAAAAGAATTACCCAGTCAAAAATGTTAATAGTGCCAAAGTTGAGAAATCTTGTTTGCCAGAAATCCATGCTTACTAGCATCTCCTGACTTCCCTTAGCCCCTGCTGTCAATGTGCCCCTGGCTGGGAGCTGTGGCTATTAAGGAAGACCTGACCCTTGCCAGGACTGGCCCATCCACTGTCTCCTGAGCTCCTGAGCCCCTACCCTGTGGGATTCTTTGTCAAATGGTCACCAGGCTTCAATGCTCTGACCTGAGTCCATAACAGCAGGCATGGGGAGAATGACCAGGCCTTCCCTCTGACCAGCAACAGGAGAGAAACTGCTTCCTGCAGGGCTGTGGCAGAGAGCCATGTGAAAACAAGCGCTGCAGCCAGTCAAGCGTTCCACCCAAACTGGCTCCACACCAGTGCCAGACCATGAGTCACCACCACATGCTGCCGCCTCTTGCAGTGACCTTTCTTTATCCCTTCACTAGCTGTAAATCTTCAGGAGCAAAACAGCAGAGAACAGACTGGGAAGGCCCTAGCAGAATATTGTACCTGGCAAATGTCCAAATCAAAATTCAGAGTTAAGTACCCAGGCCCTGAATGAATGCCAATCACAGCAAAACTAAGGCTCCCCTGAACCATCCCTGTGAACCACAGAAGTGGACAAATGGAGCCCCCTCTCTTGACATAATTTAAATCCTGTGGCAGTAGTGGAGCATCCTCTCCAGGAGAAGGAACAGATGTGTTTAGCAATACCCAGATGGCTGGGGACAAATTGAAAGACCGGTGTAATGTTTGCCCATAATTCATGCTTGCACCAAACCGCACTGCACCCCTAAAGAAATCTTCCTTGTGTCCCTGATTCCTCTTGTGTCAAACCGAATTAATACTGTCTTCCACACAGTGTTGTGAGAAACAATTAACACAGGTTATTAAATAGTGTTTGGGCTCAAAATAAAGCAAAACTGGCTTTTTTGTTTCTGATTTTTCAGAGGCAAACCATCATGCTGGGAAAAAGGCCAGGGTATGGGACAGCTGCCTTCTGCAGGGGAATTTACACTGCCCAGTCTCATTGGAGTTGTCTTTCCTGAAGTGTAGTTTTCTAACCACCCGCATCAGAAGCACCTAGAAAGTCCCCAATAAGCAGATTGCTAGGCCACCCTGACAACCTATCAAAATGAAATTTCTGTGGATTAAGCTTTGGAAAGTACCTTTTTAAAAAGTTCCTCATTTGAGTTTTATATCCACTAAAATTTGAGAATCTTGTACACTGACTAAGCCCTGGACAGTACAAGCACTGTCACTATTTCCAACAGTAAGAAGAAAGATTGCGTCCTTCATCTTCTCTCGGGCTATGTTGCCCATCTTATGCAAGGAGAATTCCTGGACAAGATGAAACACATGCAAAATGACTCATCTGAACTAAACTAAACACCCTTACACTTATGTTT
This sequence comes from Spilogale gracilis, assembly GCA_004023965.1. Lineage (NCBI taxonomy): Eukaryota > Metazoa > Chordata > Mammalia > Carnivora > Mephitidae > Spilogale > Spilogale gracilis. The sequence goes on from PITA01016749.1 coordinate 25,978, forward strand.
ACAATACAACAGCAACACATTACCATTTGCCCTTCTTAGTTTTGTAATTTCTCCCAACGCTCTTGAAGTTTAAAAGGATTATTTCCCCTTTGCTGCTGGTGGCCTAATACCCTGAGCAAATTCTCATCTCCATCACTTGTTACCAGGTAACTAATGATAAACAGAACTGACCCACAGTCAGTCAACCCCTCTTCCTATTCTCCTCTAGAGTTGTTTTGAGTATTTGGTATGTGTTCCAAACATTCACATTCATTATCCTTATAATGATCTTCTGAGACATAATTTCCACTTTATAGATGAGGGAATCAAACTACCAAAAGGCTACATGAGTAACAGAATTGGTACTTGACTACACTCTCCGACTCTAAACCCAATGCTGTTAGCAGCTCAAATTGAACAAACGCAAGGCTCTAAGATATTCTGCCTCCTACTGTCTGTAGGAAATTGTAAGAAAGCAGCAACCAACTGAGTATAGTTGTCTAGAATTTGAAATTCTCTAAGCATACTATTAGCAACCATGTACATGCAAAACAATCACAGTATAATTATTGATGAAGACTTGACAAATCAGTTTCATCAATTATGTTATATAACTTCACAAACTTTTGAGTTAATAAGTGTTAGGTACTGGATACTGCAAAGAACTGTTCTAAGTGCTTTAAGTCATTCTAACTCATTGAATCCTCCCAAACATCCTTCAAATTGGTACTACCATTGTTCTCACTACACAGCTGAGAAAACTGCAGCAAAGAAATATTTAGTAAGGTGCCTGAGGTCAAGCAGCTAGTAAATGGCTAGGCTGGGAAATATACTCAGATAATAAGGCTCCAGAACCAATACCTTTGCTAGCCCACTTTACTGTGTATTCCAGTAGTAACACAATAAGAACTAAAACAACAAAGGACAATGGCTAGGGATTGGGGGGAGCCTGCTTCCCCTAAAGATCTTTCTAGTGCCCTAGAGAACTTTATTGCTTTCTAGTGCCCTAGAGAATTTTGAACTATGGTTTCTAAAATGCAATAGAAAACAAAGATCCACAAACTGCTGAGCAAACATAGAAGATAAAAAGCTCTAAAATGATGTGGAATTCTGTCATAAATGGAGTCCCAGAAAGATTCCAGGTCTGCAATGTGCTTTCAACTAAGGCAGGGAGGAGCTCTGTTATAATTATTACAATCTAATTAAAAGCTGAAGACAGGCTAGAGGGAAAAAAATTTGAAAATAAACTCTCTCCTAAAGCTGTCAGCCTGGCTGTGGTCTCCAACTGTTTTACTTACTAAAACCTTGTATTTTATGGTCACTTTTATAACAAACACTAGGAAAGAAATACAAAATGCTCTAAATCAGAGTTTTTTCTAAAGAATGGAAAGAAAGGTGTTAGAGTGTCAAGGAAGGCCACAGAGAGATGGTGCCACCATGCTACCCTCTGGTAATTCTGATGCAGCATCAAGCAAGACCTTCCAGTTTCAAGCTATAATCCAACAACCTCTCTACCCCTGTTTGAAGGGATTCCTCACTGTGTGTGCAGAGTCCTCATTTCCAAAACCCCCAGTGATAGCAACTTCTGTCCATTCAGTCCAGACCTAGAGCTTCTACATTCATACTTCAGAATAATCATCTCTCTCCAACAGTGTGTATTTTACATGGTGTTATTATCATAGGAAGTAAATACTGGGTGGCCCAAGTGAAAGTCTCCTATAAACCTCATGAAGAAAGTACCAGAGCATTCATCTGCTAAGCCCCCAGGATGTGGTTTATCTCTGACTATGTATGACATCTCTTAAATTACCCACTCAGAAGAACATTCCAGACATGCTACTGTGCACTGGCACTAATCGCAGAACCAAAAGACCAAATGCTAAGACCAGACTTGTTTCCCTTTCTTTTTAAATATTTTATTTATTTATTTGACACAGCTAGAGAGGGAGCAAAGCTAGAGAGGGAGCAAAGCAGGGGGTGTGAGAGAGGGAGAAGGAGGCTTCCCACTGAGCAGGGAGCCCAATGTGGACTCGATCCCGGGTCTCTGGGATCATGACCTGAGCCGAAGGCAGTCGCTTAACCAACTGAGCCACGTAGGCGCCCCCAGACTTGTCTTCTAATATTTATGAGTTAATGTGATCAAATTGAAGTCTGGTAAACATAATCCCAGCAAATGAGCAAATGTCTCTTGATCCTTACATCCCAGCTTCAGTGTTTCCTCCTCCCTAACTCTCCCAAATCAAGTTAATCTCCCCTTCTATAATCCCATGACGTTCTGTTTTATGTTTATAATGTTTATATCTGTTTATTCTGTTTATACAGAACATATATGTTTATTCTGTTTATATAAATATATATGTTTATTCTGTTTATTCCTCAATTATGGCACTGCACATGTTGTGTTCTAATTATCGTTTTTATATCTGTCTCCCTTATTATCTATACTATAGCTCCTGGAGGGTAGGGGCCAGTGCCTTATCATCTTAATGTTCTCAATACTTGGCAGAATCGTCAAATAGGCACTGAATAAACATTCACTGAAGAAAAGAATGTGATCTAAAGTGAGGGGGGAAACCCATCAGTTCAATTAAAAATGACCATATTAATTAATTAACCCTGTGGTACTGGGTCAATATTTCTGCAGCTCAATTTTCTGAGTTGATCTAGCTCTCATTTTGATTCTCTTCCACCCTGATGCTTAATTCAGAGACTGGATTAGTTACCCTAAAGTACCAGATACATAGCAGATATATAGGCTTATAATAAACTGACATATGATTTACTGGATTTCTTGGAACAAGAAATTTCTTGGAACAGAAAAATAACTAGTGTAAGGATACCTCTGTTTTCCATTAGCAAACTGGGTGTAATGAATCTGTGGCTGTCCTTTCTCCTTCTTACTCTTACCCAGAGTAAGAACAAGTCTGGATGGCCATACCCACATACTCCTCGAGAGACCTAGAATAGGATGGATCATTTGTCCCCTGTCATTATGCCCTGACTCTGCACCAATACCACCAGCTCCATCCAACATAAGGGTATTATGACCCTACTCCCAGGTTATAGATACTATAAAGTCCCTTATCCTGGGACAAGGAAGCTTAGATAGAGGCAAAAAGAGAAGACTGAAACTCAGATTGTGCCCTAACATGTCTGAGTATATTCCTGAGGTAGAGCCACATTCCAGAGTTTTCTCCTCTTCTACCCACACAACATTAATCACCCTTTATTTCCGAGATGACAGAGAAGATTAACATTTGAGAATTCCTCAATCCACCCGCAAGCAAAAGAATTGTCTTTATCAGCCTAATTCATAAATCCTTTATGATACAGAATCAGAGAATGAGTAGCGGGAAATAAGTCCACAGAAGCATGAGAAAACCAGGAACTAACCAGAAAAGTTTGGCCAGTCTATAAAAAGCTGGGGTGTGGGGGGAGGGGAGGGACAGAGGGAGTAAATTTAATTGTCAGTAGATATGTTGGGAAGTAGTGAATGGAAGAGAATTGAAAAGGAGAAGTAGCAAAATTTTATGATACGTGGCTGATAGATAAAAACAAGTTCCTTCTAATTTGATTTGAGAGAGACTCAAAGGTTGAAATCACTTCTAAATTATTGTTGGTCTAGGCTGGCTTATTTATAGGACACTCCACTTCAGAGATTGGAATATTTGGGTTCTCAGCCTGCTCTAAAGTTATACATACTACCACCTATTTCAGTAACACCTTTCCATTTTGGGAAACTTGTCTATGTGGTAATCACTTGACCATAACCTTTCTTTCTTTTTTAAATGTCCTTTTTTTTACTTAAAATTTATTTATTTTTTCACTGTTCCAGGATTCTTTATTTATGCCCCACACCCAGTGTTCCATGCAATACGTGCCCTCAGTACCCACCCCCTTCCCTCCAAGTCCCTCAGTTAATTTCCATGTCCAAAGGCTCTCATGTTTCATTTCTCTCACTGAACTTCCCTACTTCCCATTTCCTTTCCTTCTCCTACTGTCCTCTATATTACCCCTTATGCATACTTGGCTTATTTCACTCAGCATAATCTCTTCCAATCCAGTCAATGTTGCTACAAAAGCTGCATATTCATCCTTTCTGATGGAGGTGTAGTATTCCATTGTATATATGTACCACATCCTCTTTATACATTCATCTGTTGAAGGGCACCTTGGCTCTTTCCACAGTTTGTCAATTGTGGCCATTCCTGCAATGAACATTGAGGTACATATGGCCCTTCTTTTCACTACATCTGTATCCTTGGGGTAAATACCCAGTAGTGCAATTGCAGGGTCATAGGGTAGCTCTATCTTTAATTTTTAAAGGAATCTCCACACTGTTTTCCAAAGTGGCTGCACAAACTTGCATTCCCACCAACAGTGTAAGAAGGTTCCCCTTTCTCCGCAGCCTCTATAACACTTGTTGTTTCCTGTCTTGTTAAGTTTGGCTATTCTGACTGATGTAAGGTGGTATCTCAGTGTGGTTTTGATTTGAATTTCCATGACAGCTAGTGATGATTAACATTTTTTCATGTGTCTGTTAACCATTTGTATGCGTTCTATGGAGAAGTGCCTCTTCATGTCTCTTGCCCATTTTTTTGATGTGCTCATCTTCTTTTTGAATGTTGAGTTTGAGTAGTTCTTTATAGATCTTGGATACCAGCCCTTTGTCTGTAGTGTCATTTGCAAATATCCTCTCCCATTATGTGGGTTGCCTCTTTGTTTTGTTAAATGTTTGCTTTGCTGTGCAGAAGCTTTTTATTTTGATGAAGTTCCAGAAGTTCATTTTCGCTTTTGTCTCCTTTGCCTTTGGAGACGTGTCTTGAAAGAAGTTGCTGTGGCCGATGTTAAAGAGGTTACTGCCTATGTTCTCCTCCAGGATTTTGATGGATCGCTGCCTCACGTTGAGGTCTTTCATCCATTTCAAGTTTGCCTTTGGGTGTGGTGTAAGAGAATGGTCTAGTTTCATTCTATACATAGCCGTCAATTTTCCCAGCACCATTTATTGAAGAGCTTGTCTTTTTTCCACTGGATATTTTTTCCTGCTTTGTCGAAGATGATTTGCCCGTAGGTTTTTGGGTCCACATCTGGACTCTCTACTCTGTTCCATTGGTCTATTTCTCTGTTTTTGTGCCAATACCACGCTGTCTTGGTAATCACAGCTTTGTAATAAAGCCTGAAGTCAGATAATGAGATGCCCCCAGATTTGTTTTTCTTCTTCAGCAATTCCTTAGCGATTTGGGGTCTTTTTTGATTCCATATAAATTTTAGGATTGTTTGTTCCAACACTTTGAAGAATGTTGGTGGAATTTTGATTGGAATAGCATTTAAAGTATAGATTGCTCTGGGCAGTATAGACATTTTGACAATGTTTATTCTTCCGATCCATGAGCATGGAATGCTCTTCCATCTTTTTGTGTCTTCTTCAATTTCTTTCATGAATGTTCTGTAGTTCCTCGAGTACAGATGCTTGACTGCTTTGGTTAGGTTTATTCCTAAGTATCTTATGGTTTTTGGTGCTATAGTGAATGGAATCGATTCTCTAATTTCCCTTTCTATATTTTCATTGTTAGTATATAAGACGCAACTGATTTCTGTGCATTGATTTTGTATCCTGCCACATTATCGAATTGTTGTATGAGTTCTAGTAGTTTGGGGGTAGAGTCTTTTGGGTTTACCACATAGAGTATCATGTCATCTGCAAACAGAGAGAGTTTTACTTCTTCTTTGCCAAGCTGAATACCTTTTATTTCTTTCTGTTGTCTGATTGCTGTTGCTAGGACTTCTGACACTATGTTGAACAGTGGTGGTGAGAGTGGGCATCTTTGTCTTGTTCCTGATCTCAGAGGGAAGACTGTCAGTTTTTCCCCATTGAGAATGATATTCGTGGTGGGTTTTTCGTAGATAGATTTTATGAGGTTGAGAAATGTTCCCTCTATCCCTATACTTTGAAGAGTTTTGATCAGGAACGGATGTTTTATTTTGTCAAGTGCTTTTTTGTGCATCAATTGAGAGTACCATGTTGTTCTTCTCTCTTCTCTTATTGATTTGTTCTATCACGTTGATTGATTTCCGAGTGTTGAACCACCCTTACATCCCTGGGATAAATCCCACCTGGTCATGGTAGATAATCTTTTTAATGTATTGTTGGATCCTGTTGGCAAGGATCTTGTTGAGAATCTTGGCATCCATATTCATCAGAAATATTGGTCTGAAGTTCTCCTTTTTGGTGGGGTCTTTGTCTGGTTTGGGGATTAGAGTAATGCTGGCTTCATAAAAAGAGTCTCGAAGTTTTCCTTCTGTTTCTATTTTTTGAAACAGCTTCAGAAGAACAGGTGTTATTTCTTTTTTAAATGTTTGGTAGAATTCCCCAGGGAATCCGTCTGGTCCTGGGCTCTTGTTTTGGGGAGGTTTTTGATCACTGCTTCAATCTCTTTACTAGATATAGGTCTATTCATATTGTCAATGTCTTCCTGTTTCAGTCTTGGAAGTTTATAGGTTTCCAGGAATATATCCATCTCTTTAAGGTTGTTAAACTTATTGGCATATAACTGTTGATAGTAATTTCTGATGATTGTTTCTGTTGCCTTGGTGTTAGTCGTGATCTCTCCCTTTCCATTCATAATTTTATTAATTTGGGTCTTCTCCCTTTTCTTTTGGATTAGTTTGGCCAATGGTTTATCGATCTTATTAATTCATTCAAAGAACCAGCTTCTAGTTTCACTGATGTGTTCTCCTGTATCTCTAGTTTCTGATTCATTGATCTCTGCTTTAATTAATTCTTTCCCATCTTGTGTAGGGGATTGGTTTAATTTGTTGTTTATTTTCCAGTTCTTTAAGGTGTAATGAGAGTTGATGTACTAGGGATTTTTCAATTTTTTTGAGTGAGGCTTGGATGGCTATGTATTTCCCTCTTAGGACTGCCTTTGCTGTATCCCATAGGTTTTAGATTGATTTATCTTCATCCTCATTGGTTTCCAGAAGTGTTTCAGTTCCTCTTTGATTTTTCTGGTTGATCCACAGATTCCTGAGCAGGATAGTCTTTAGCTTCCAAGTGTTTGATTTTATTCTAAACTTTTTGTTGTGGTTGCGCTCCAGTTTCACGGCATTGTGGTCAGAGAATATGCAGGGAATAATCTCAATCTTCTGGTATCAGTTGAGCCCTTATTTGTGACCTAGTACGTGGTCTATTCTGGAGAAAGTTCCATGTGCACTCGAGAAGAATGAGTATTCTGCTGTTTTAGGGTGGGATGTTCTGAATATATCTATGAGATCCATCTGGTCCAATGTGTCATTCAAGGCTCTTGTTTCTTTGTTGATTTTCTGTTTAGATGATCTGTCCATTGCTGAGAGTGGTGTATTAAGATCTCCTACAATTAATGTGTTCATATCAGTATGATTCTTAATTTTGCTTAACAGTTGCCTTATGTAGTTGGCTGCTCCCATGTTTGGGGCATAAATATTTACAATTGTTAGATCTTTTTGGTGTATCGACCCTTTGAGAATGATGTAATGTCCTTCTATGTCTGACTACTGTCTTTAGATTAAAATCCAATTTGTCTGATATGAGTATCGCTACCCCAGCTTTCTTTTAGGGTCCATTGGCATGAAAGATTGTCCTCAATCCCCTCACTTCCAATCTGGAAATGTCTTTAGATTCAAAATATGTCTCTTCTAAACAGCATATGGACGGGACCTGTCATTTTATCCAGTCTGCAATCCTGTGCCTTTTTATTGGAGAATTTAGGCCATTGACATTGAGTGATAATTGATAGATATGTTTTTATTGAAATCATGTTGCCTATGAAGTTCATGTTTCTATAGGTTACCTCTGTACATTTCTGTTCTGTGTCACTCTTGGGTTCGTTTCTGTTTTATAGAACCCCTCTTAGTATTTCTTATAGTGCTGGCTTGGTGGTTGCATAATCTTTCAGATCTTGGTGATCCTGGAAGCTCTTTATTTCTCCTTCCATTCTGAAAGTCAACCTCACTGGGTACATTATCCTTGGTTGCATTTTTTTTAATATGTAATTTCCTGAATATGTCTTGTCAGCCCTTTCTGGCTTGCCAGGTTTCTGTGGATAGGTCTGACATTATTCTTATGGTCCTCCCTCTATAGGTAAGGGATTGCTCCCCCTAGCTGCCCTTAAGACATATTCTTTGGTTTTATGATTAATGAATTTCACAATTATGTGCCTGGAGGTTTTTCTGACCTCACTGATGTTGTGGGGTGTCCTCTCTGCCTCTAGGATTCGAACATTTGTTTCATTTCCCAGATTAGGGAAATTTTCATCCATGATTTGTTCAATAATATCTTCTAGGCTTCTCTCTCTCTCAACTCCTTTGGGGATTCCAATAATTCTGATATTGGAGCGTTTCATGGCATCATTTATGTCCCTTATTCTGTTTTCATGGGATTTTAGCTGTTTGCTCCAAGACTTCTCTTGCTCCTCCTTTTTAATTGTCTGTCTTCTAAATCACTGATACGATCTTCAGCTTCACTTACTCTAGCTGTTAGCATATTTAAATTAGATGCATCTCACTAATAGCCTTTCTAACCTTGGCTTTCACTTCTGTCATTAGGGCTTCTATCTTGAGATTAATGTTCTTTTCCAAATTAGCCATTGCTTGGACGATTGCTGCCCTGCATCCCATTTCTGTCATATTGTTTAGGTTCATTTCTAGTAATTCTGTGACTGGGGTTGCAGTCTCTGGGTTTTTCTTTTGTTCCTCTTCTGAGTCATTTTGGTGAGAGGTGGTTGAGGGGATATATTGCTGAATATATCAACCACTATCCAGGTGAATTGTTCGCTGGAAGGTTTTGGAGCAATCAGAAGTCACCACCCAAAAGGAAGAAGAAAGAAAAAAGAGAAGAGAAAGGAAGCAAGAAACAAAACCCAGCCAGAGTGGGCCCCAGTGGTAGGATCTATATGGTACAAAACTACAATAGGGTAAAGAAAAAAGACCATCAAGAGTAAAAGAAAGTTGAAGAGATCAAAAAGCTAAGCCCAACCCGCATGACCCCCAAGACCAGTATTTATATATTACAAAGGCAAAAACAATTACACAGAAACAGTGACAGACTAGGGCAGGAAGGTGAGTGCAAACCCTCCTTGTGGGCAAGGAAAGTATTTCAGATCCCCCTGGATTTGTCTTGTTATTATCGTTACAGGAGTCCACTTTCTTTTCTTTTTTTTTTTTACTTTAATTTTTATTTTTTTTCCAGTGTTCTAAGATTCATTGCCCATTCTTCACATCCAGTGCTCCATGCAATAGGTGCCCTCAGTACCCAACACCAGACTCTCCCATCTACCCACCCCCTCCCTCCAAGCCCCTCAGTTTGTTTCTGTGTCCAAAGTCTCTCTTGTTTCATTTCTCCCCCTGAATTACCCTACTTCCCATTTACTTTCCTTCTCCTACTGTCTTCTATATTTCCCCTTATGCACCACAAGTAAGTGAAACCGTGTGATACTTGACTTTCTCTACTTGGCTTATTTCACTCAGCATAATCTCTTCCAATCCAGTCCATGTTGCTACAAAAGTTGGATATTCATCCTTTCTGATGGAGGCATAGCATTCCATTGTATATATGTTCTAAAGATATAAGGATATTAGAACTGGTTTGTATATAGGGGTAGTCTTGAATAGGGATGCAGGATTACCTTGAAGCTTATAACTATATGTATATTTAAAAGAAAAAAAGAATAAAGGAAGAGAGAATAAAGGGAAAGAAAAACAGAAAAAAAAACAAACAAGAGAAGCAACAACAACAACAGAAAACACAGGTATGTCTTTGAAAAAATTTCAAGGTAAAAAGTTATTATGGAGTGTTATATTAAGTATCATGTTGTAATAATAAGTGAGTTAAAAATTTAGAAGAACAAAAACCATGAGAATGAATTTTTAAGTTTAAAGTGAAAACTTTAAAAGTAAAAATAGGATGCCTGGGTGGCCCAGAGGGTTGGGCCTCTGCCTTTGGCTTGGGTCATGATCTTGGGGTCCTGGGATTGAGTCCTGCATCGGGCTTTCTGCTCAGCGGGGAGCCTGCTTCCCCCTCTTTCTCTGCTTGCCTGTCTGCCTATTTGTGATTTTTCTCTGTCAAATAAATAAGTAAAATCTTTTTAAAAAAATAAAAGTAAAAATAAAAAAAAGTTAAAAAAAAATAAAGTGAAAAGCTGTATCTATAAAGCATACAGCTTTTGGGGTAGTACCAGGAGCTTAATATATTGTCTTTCCCCTGACATTTGGGTTTTACAGTTTTGGTGTTGTCCTCTTATTCTTCTGGCTTGCCTTCTGGGGGAGGGGCCTGCTGCACGGCTTTTCAGTCCCTTCTACCTGGGTAAGTCCCCGCCCCCTTCCTAGGGACTGGACTCCATGGCAACCAGGTTTTCAGGCTTTAGTTCTCTGGACAGTTTGTTCTTTTGTGGCTTTTTGCAGCTTTTCAGGAAGTTTTAAAACTGCCACTTTTTTTCCCTCTGCTTTTTTTCCTCCTCCACTTTTCTCTGCTGCTTTTCTCCACCCCTTGGGCCAGGCACAAACGCCCCAAGGGAGGCAAGTTTGCAGATTTAAGCATGACAAGCAGGGCTGTGGGATCTCAGTCCCTCCTGCCTAGGGGTGCACCACTGACTCCCTGGGCAGAGACAATGACTCACAGCCCAAAATCAGTTGTGGTTTCCATGGCGCGGGAGCAAAATGGCAAGCGGGGGCTTCGGACGCCAATCGAACCAGCAGCTGTGGGTGCACCTGGTTGTGACAAGCGACCAAGGGGTAAATCTGCCATTGTTCCCCAAACACAGAGCACTTTCGTGCTGGGGTATCGCTTTCCAATGGGTCACCTCTGCGGGCTTCCTTCCCCACATCCCTTCGTCTTTGAATATCCATCCGATCACTCCCACTCCACTCTACCTCTTTGTCGATGCTCTTCTTCCCCCATAGAGATCCAGAAGTGTGAAATATTACATTTCAGGCTGATTTCATGGGTACTCACAGTGGTCTTGTAGTGTTTTTTTGCAGGAATTGAGCTCACTTCAGGGGACTCCCCGAAATGGGGTCGACCGGCCTTCCGCCATCTTGCCCCTCTCTACCATACCCTTTCTAAGACAATTCATGAGGAACCAATTTGGATCCACAAAGAATAAAGACTTAAATTTACAAAGAAGGTATAAAACTAATTTTTCTTATATACCTACTATTGGCCAGGCATTGTGAAAACTACTTTAAATATGTTTACTCCTGGGGTACCTGGGTGGCTCAGTTGACTAAGTGTTGGGCTCTTAGTTTTGACTCAGGTTGTGATCTCATGGGTGGTAGGACTGAGCCCTACGGTGGGTCTCTGCACTCAGCAGGGAGTCTGCTTAAAGATTTTCTCCCTCCACCCCCCCCAGTTACATGCTTTTTCTCTCTCTAAAATAAATAAATACATCTTTAAAAAATCAAAAATAAATGTGCTTGCTCCTTTGTTTGGTAATGAAATATTTTTATCCTGTCTCATTTCAGAAAGGCTAAAAAGTAGCTCATGGAAGTATTTAAAACACAAAAACATAAATGAAAAGTGAGAGCAAACTTAAAAATAAAAGAACACAATTGGGAGTGCCTAAATGGAGCCAAGTATGAGTCCTAAAATGCATATACCATACAATGTGTACACACTTGATACTGATGGACCATACATTTGGCTCTAGGCTTTCTAGCAGCTAGTTCAAAGAAGGAAAACCAGTCAGTTCTATAAATCACCAAGTCCATTAGATTAAAGCAGAGCAAAAGAAGTGAAGCTGTTCCTGATATTAAGACCAAATCAGACTGAGGGCTGCTGGAGGGTGGGGGGAGGGACAGGGTGGTTGGGTTCTGGAAAAAATAAAAAATTAGTAATTAATAAAAAGACCAAATCAGAATTTCTGCAATGGAGAGGAAAACTGCATGATGGAAAAAACAACTTCCTCAACAATATCCTTAAAACAGAATTTTAAATACAAGTTTCAAATACTATTTCTTATATTGATGTTGAATAAAAGTTGATGCCTGCATACCTAAAAGCAAGTCTGCACTTCACAAAATCATAAAGTATGTATTTGTTTCCAGCCTTGTAAACAAGGAAGCTAAAAACTCAGAGAGGTTAAGCGATATGTCTAAAGATATGACCAATAAGATGAACACTCAGGTTTGGGGGTTTTATACAGGGCCAACTGACTCCAAGGTCCAAGTTC
>PITA01016750.1:0-45537 GCA_004023965.1 Spilogale gracilis
CACACACACACACACACACACACAGGATGGGACTCCAAACCTCTATTAGAATGACTGATCAAGCTTCAACTGAATAACTTTGTAAACCAAATGTAACAAATGCTATAAAATTATCAGTATTTTAGGTGCCAAGTATCTGCAAGATTGGGAAAACCAACTTGCACATCCAAGCAGAAAGATGATGGGGCATCTCCTCACTGCTCCACAGCCACTCCTCAGGCACTCCACAGCTCAACACCACACATACCTCTCTGTCCCCTTGTTTTTCTCTTTCATCCCATTTCTCCGCCCAGACTTGTTCTTCACTTTCCCCCTCACTCTCTGATTGAAAGTGGCACCAAAGGACACTACTTAGAGCCAACGGTTCCACCTAAGGACTACAGAAATTAAACTGCTGGGCTCTCCTAAAGAGAAAATAGGAGACTCTCCTAAAGAAAGGAGACATTTCCACAAACCTCCGGTGACACTCAGAAACTTGACAATCTGTCTAGTGTAGATCACCTAGGGGAAAACCATCCCCCAGAATTACTGATGTTGCTTTTGAAAAGAAAACCAATAAAGGTATAAAACAAAAAATATTCATTTATTGCAGAAAATTTAAAAATGCATCCACCTCTCTTAGTTTAAAAAAAAAATTACAACTACAACCCTATGGGGCTATTAAACCTGATCTTAATTTTAAAAAATTAAAATCAAACAAGTTTACTCCAAAAGCCCTCTTTCAAAACTAGGTTAACAATACTGTTTATTAGCACGTTTAAAATGCAAGGTTTTCAGTTTTGTACAGTTGGCTTTAAAGGATCTTAGCAACAAGAGATACTAAATAAAATTTCCATTAGAGTCAGTCATGCTAAAAGATGACTTAAATTTTTCATGGTCCAAAGAGTGCCAAAAGCCTTCATTTTAAAGCATACTTCAGTGATCAAATACATTTTCAATGAATCAATCTACCAAATAATACATTAGGCTTTTAAAAACCATCCTCTTTCAGGAAGAGTCTGCTAGAAAACCCAGTATCATCAAGCAAGTGTCATTAAATAAGGAATAATTTCTCATTAGAAAAATATCAGGGGTGGGAGCCTGGGTGGCTCAATGAGTTAAAGCCTCTGCCTTCGGCTCAGGTCATGGTCAGGGTTCTGGGATCGAGGCCTGCATCGGGCTCTCTGCTTAGTGGAGAGCCTGTTTCCTCTACTCTCTCTGCCTGCCTCTCTGCCTGCTTGTGATCTCTCTGTCAAATAAATAAATAAATAAAATCTTTAAAAAAAAAAAAAATCAGGGGTGGGGGGATCCTGGGCATAAACAAAAAGCCTTTCCTCCCTTTTCCATGATGAAATTAATACTAAAACGCACAAGCTTATGAAATCATGTCACATAGGTATATTAGCACAAACTGTCAAACTCACAGCAAAAAGAAAACAAAAAACCCCAACAACATATTTCAACTAGACATTTAAAAGCAAACAAGAATGGTCAATTAAGCAATAATCAAGTTCAAAAGTAGTTGGCTAAATAATCTTGTGGCTCGCACAGAAGACAATCAAGCACAATCTTAGGCCCTCAGTCCCACCTCCCCATAATGATCCTGGCTCCTGCAACAGCAGTGAACACAGAAGACAAATTGGTCACCTTCAGAAACCAAGGGCCAAAAGTGGATTAGGAACTCCTTTACTAGTCCAGATAGGTAGAGCTAACATTCTGCATTCCAGTACATACCTCACAGACGCCTTCAATTTAAGCAGTTTTCAAGTAAAGTCTTTTTCTTATAACTAACCCTCTTCTGGTTCCAACTAAATTAAAGAACTACAAATTTACTTACTAGCTTCTGAGTAAATTTTTACCCACTGTTTCTATTGCTCTGAAAACCAGAATAAACTTTCCATCTTTTTTTCTCAAATGAGTATTACAGAAGTTAAAGGACATTGAAGTTAATTATAAGAGTACACTTGAACACTACATGTCAGTATGTAAGATACTATTTTAATCTTAGAAGACATAAGAGGAAAAGGGGTAAAACCTGAATGATCAAGCCAGATATACTACTAAGAGCTTTTAAAAAAAGTTTCTTTTTCTACATGCTATTTGGCACAATTAGTAAAAATTAATGTAGTATTTTATAATCTGTTCTCAGTTAAATTCGCTGATCAAGAACCTGGAAATGGTTTATTTGCCAAGAGAATGTTAAGTTAAACAAGTAACATTAATCCTAGCACTGTCACCAAGCCAAGCTTTTGTTTCCTTGTGTTTTAGTATTAGATGCTGAAATCTTTTTTTTTTTTTTTTTCCCCAAAAGCAGACACACCAAACTCTCCCTGGCCCCTTTATTTTAAAACTCAATCCCCAGCAGACTAAACTGAGATTCTCTTAAGAAACTGAAAAACTGAAATGAGAGCAAATGTTTTCATTTTTAAAGGCAGATTACTGAAAAAAGTCCAGTGAAATGATCTTACCTTTCAAAATAATTCTCTAATATACCCCTTACACAAAGAAGAAATACGTATTTATAGATAAGACCAAAACCAACCTACTGAGGATCCTCTCTAAGGTCAAGGCATCTCCTGAAATCAACCACACTCAAAGTATAAGCTTCCTCTCCCTCTACATATTCAATCACATCTGGTCTATAGAAATCTCTCTCCCAGTGGCCCACTTCTTTCTCATCCATTCCAACAAGTCTGGAGACTGTGATGCAGAAGAGATAGCATTATTCATGGAAATTAAATTAGGTATTGAGAGGCAGGGAGTAGAGCAACTTGACCTCTCAGCTATTTTCTCCTCTGCTAAATGGGAATTAAGGTTCTACCTCAAGAGATTGTGCTGAGATGAAGTTTAAAGTATTTTAATGTTACAAAAAGGAAAGATCATTTTATCAGACTTAGAAACTAAGGACTGTATCTCTCTCTTCATAGTTCATCACACACCTACCATATATGACTATTAAAAACAGATCCTACAATTAATGAACTGTAATGTACTTGATGAATAAAGGAAACTAAATTAGTTAAGAAGTAAAAACTTCAGACATATTCCTCTATCTTTCCCCCTCTCCCAAATACTAACAACCTTTTTCACTGATCAATTGGGGTTGTCTTTGCACAGTGTGATCACAATCTCATTGCCTTTTTATTACCACTGGCACTAAATTAAACAAGCTTGTTTTGCTGATTTAATTGTTCCAAAAAAGAAAAAACATTATCGCAAGTTCCTCTGATCTCTATTATCATCTAGGGAAATATAATACTAAGTGTGTGTGTGTGTGTGTGTGTGTGTAAAATAAATCACTGGTAAGTCCAAGTACTGTCCTGTTACACTAATAACATACATTAATCTACAAGGATAAGATAATTTAAAAGAGTTTCATGGGCAAGAAATCTAATAATTTACTGGTACCTAGTAAACGTAATTGCCAACTGAAACTCAATTTCAAGAAAGCTACCTCAGTATTCATGATGCTGTGTGACCTACTCAGCCTTAATGGAGGAGATGCCACTAACTCCACGTGTCATTAAAACCCTACATTTTTTTAAAGATTTTATTTATTTATTTGACAGAGAGAGAGAGAGATCACAAGTAGACAGAGAAGCAGGCAGAGAGAGAGCCTGATGCGGGCTTCAATCCCAAGACCCTGAGATGATGACCTGAGCTGAAGGCAGAGGCTTTAACCCACTGAGCCACCCAGGCGCCCTAAAACCCTACATTTTAAGTTTGGATCTTAAGAGGGCTGATTTGATCCTCCCCAAGAAGAATGTGTTTAAGAACACATTTCCTGATTCAACAGTCTATCCACTACACTTAGAAAGGGCTTTCTAAAAAGTATTTTCTATTTGCTAAGTATATGGCAATTAAAATATTTTAGATCAAAGTTTCCATAGCAAATATCCATACTTCCTTACTTTGAAAGCTAAGATCATATTTCCAAGTATAAAACAACAAACTTTTAACAGTTGTAGCAAATCCATAATTTAAGTTATTAAAAACAATTAAATAATGGACACTGACTTCTTTTCATTGGTAGAGTACTGTTTAGAATTTTTTTTCAATTCTCAAAAATGTAACTGCTTTCGGGCACCTGGGTGGCTCAGTGGGTTAAAGCCTCTGCTTTCGGCTCAGGTCATCATTTCAGGGTCCTGAGATCGAGGCCCGCGTCGGGCTCTCTGCTCAGCAGAGCTTTCAAGGTGCCAGATGAAACTAAATGATCTAAGATTGCTCCAGTCTACCTCCAGCATTCCAGGTGGCATAATTTTTAAACCAAATTAAAATCTTGACAAGTAAAATCCGACTGGATTAAAGAAGTCAAAAAGTAAAAACCCCACAACTATGTGTGGTAGAGTGCAAAAAATCAGAAATTCCACTTGGACATATTAAATTTTAGATGCTTATGAGATATCCAGGTGGAAATGTGAAGGAGGCAGCTGAGTAGGTCTGAACTAGCAGTAAAATTTTTAGTTACACTCATGTATATCATTTTTTAAAGATTGTATTTATTTATTTGCCAGAAAGCAAGAGAGAGAGCACGCACACATAAACAAGGGGAGCAGCAGGCAGAGGGAGAAGCAGACTTCCTGTTGAGCAGAAAGCCTGATGTAGAAACTCGATCCCAGGACCCTGGGATCATGACCTGAGCCGAAGCCAGACACTTAACCAACTGAGCCACCCAGGTGTCCAAATTTAGATCACTCTTAAAGTCCTAAGTCCTAGGGCTCAGCAGGGATTCAACAAATTATTTATCATATGTCTATTACAATAGTGCCAGTTAGATAAATCAATGATAAATCAATGAACTACAGCATTGAAAATCTCTGCCCTTCAAGATTTCACATTCTAGTGGGAAGAACAAGACAGCAAGCAATGAAAGTAAATGCATTAATATTATGTGACAAAATGACACTCTAGGGAAAAAACAGAGCAGGGTAAGGGGAATTGTGAGCAGAGACCAAGGGTCAATATAGGCCTCCCTGAGACTTAAGAGTAAGGTCACACAGAAATCTGGGAAAATATATTCCAGGCGCAGGAAAATAGACACTGCAAAGGACTTAGTAATCTTCACCAGAGCTGTGTCCCTGGCGTGATGGGTAATGGGCCTGACAGAGGAAAAGAGAACTGGAGACATTAAGTACAGAAAATTCTTGCTGAGATGTTTCGCTGCAAAGAGGAGCAGAGAAATAAGCAAATGCTGGCAGGGGAAGTGGAGCCAAAAAAAGGGGATTGGGGGATTTTGTTTTAAGATAGGAGAAAGGCAGCACAGGACTATGTTGTTGGGAATGATCAAGGAGAGCGTGAAACATGAATGACATGAGACAGCAGAGGGTGACATCTTGGGAGTGGTGGGATGAGCTGGACTAGTCCGGCTTGGAGAGTTTGAGAATGGCTGCTCTGTCTACATGCCATCAGGAAGGTAGAGTCTATGCTTCAAGGTAGGTCAGTGTGAGGTGGGCATCTACAAAAGTTCTCTTCTGACAACACTGAATTTTCTCAATGAAGCAGGAAGCCCAGCATGAAGAGGGGAGGAAGTATAAAAGGAGAAAGTACGAGTCATCTAGGAACCAGGGTGAATGAACTAGGAAAATAAAGTATGACTGCCCAGCAGCCTAAGAGCCCACTTGAATTTTATGAACCATCTGGGAATCAACACCAAGAAATTTCCCTAATCTAAGACGCAAGGGCTGGCTACCTTTCTATTAACAAATGAAAAATTCTTTAACACAAACTGCTTAAAGTGGCAAATGTCTAACATATTTTGAATGCATGAAATGTAAAACAATGCTCTGGGAAAGTTGCAGTTTCTCCAAATAATATACTGAAAGAGACTACATACTCCATTTTCCCACCATATTCATAACTGCTTTATCATACATTGAAGAGTCCTCCATCACCAAAGGACTTAACAGCCCTGGGCTGAAACTAACTTCCCCATCAGACCACTGTAAACAAAAGCTGGGTTTGAACGCCATCAGTCAATACATATCATAATAGTAAAGTATATAGTTAACTTTTACTCAAAGAAGTACAAATTTACACATAAAAGATTACCTAAGAGTATTCAATTAATCACCAGGAAACTGCCATATAAAAATCCATTCCTAATTATATTGTGGTGATGGTTATACAACTCTGAATATACTAAAATCCACTGGTTTGTATTTTTTAATGGGTGAATTGTCTGTTATGGGAATTTTATTTCAGTACAGTTTTTTTTTTTTTTTACTATATTCCAAAGTTTGAATCTCAATGGAATCATTTTTATCATCAGGAAATAAAAAATTGATTTTCTTTTTTAGTTTCTCTGTTAAAATTTAATGGAAAACGGAGCAAATACAGTATGTTCTGGCAGCTCATAAATATTAACTTTGTAGGGATCCAGAATTCTTTCAGAATGAAGGGCAGAGTTTGAGTTAGAGTTGTGGGTTGGGTTTTTTGGTTTTGTTTTGTTTTTCTCCTTTTTAACTACTGAGAGCTTGTAGCTTCTAACAGTGATGTTTTTATCCCTTTGATCAAGATATCCTCAAATCACATTAACTAAAAGCAACCTTTTGACTGGATAGCTCCAAAGAACATTCTAGACACTTATCAACAAGACTAAATATAAACCAATATCTGGACCAAAATAAAAGAATAAAATGTCCTAAGTACTATTTCAAGTACTATCACATTTCTTAGAGTTATGATACTTCACAGAAATATTTTACCTCAAATATAATCAGCAGGCCAAAGAATTCATAAATTCTGTATTTCTCCCTGAGACAGGAAAGATAAATTAACAATTTCACCATAGACGTTTCAGTTCCCATATCAAAATGTAAAAAGGGGAGTTACCTCTCTCTACTTTGAAAAACAAAGACTAAAAATAAAGGCTATGCTCTTTCTAAGGCAAAGGATTAGAAGACTAGACTGCCAATATTAAAGTGGTCTTGAACGAGCAATGGATAGAGAAGAAAAAAATAGCTACTAAGAGGTTTTAGCCACCTCCAAACGGACACTGTGAATGCACGTTACTCAGTTAACTTCTCCAGACTTGGCTCTCCCATTTCGTAACCCGAGAAGCCAGCACCTGCTCTGTCTCCTTCACAAGGTAGCTGTGAAGACCAAACCAGAGGTCAGGGAAGGCTGTTCTGTATGTGTAAAGCCTTCTGCAAACAGAAGCATAATCCCCACTTCACTACAGAAAACCTCCATCGCTGTGATAAGCTATTGATCACTTTTTACTCTGCATGTATGAAATTTACTCTGTATTAATCTGCTCAGGCTGCTATAACAGAATACCACAGACTGGGTGGCTTTAACAGCAAAAAAATTATTTCCCACAGTTCTGGGGGCCAGGTAGTATAAAATCAAGGTTCCACCCTATTCCATTCCCTGCTTTTTCACTGTGTCCTCACATGGGGAGGGGAGAGCAGTGAGAGCTCTGGTCTCTTTCTCTCTTCTCATCACAGGGTGCCACCCTCCTGACTTCATCTGGACCTAATTACCTTCCAAAGGCCTTATCTCCAAACATCAAAACCCTGCCAGGTAGAGCTTCAATATGAGAACTATAGAAGAACACAATTTAGTCCATTGCACTCTCCTATATAATTTTTTTAATGACTATCATCAGACAGAAATTAAACCTTTGTATAAAAAATGAACAGGGGGCAGGGAAGATTTAAAGACTAGCTTACTTTTAAACGGACTTAATTAAGGGAGCTTACTGAGATTCATAAAATACAAAATAAAATTTACAATAGCTGAAGGAAGTGAGATGATAATATGGCTAAGATTTACTCAGTATTCCCCTGTACAATGCACTGCCCTAAGAGCTTTCACTTTACCCTTAAAGTAGCCACAAAGAGTAGGAACAATTTCTAGAAGAGGACTCTGAGCACACAGGGGTCAAAGACGTCTGTGTCCTCATATCATATGGCAAGTCTCACAGGTAATACAGGCTACAGAGCCTTTACTCTAATTATACCTCCTACATGGCTTCTCTTTTCCTTGAGACAAAGGAAAATCGCAGGGGGTTGTGGAGAGGAAATGAAAAAGATGAAGCCACGTACTAGGTGTTCAGCTTCACTTTATTATCTTCCTTAGTTGTGGCCAAAATTTTACAAGCAAATAGCTCAAAAGAAACTTGATCAGTCACAGGATTCTAAATCTGTAAGTTAAAAACAAACCACACTGCTCACAGGGGTCAGTTCTTTCTTGTACTAAAAGCTAAGGAAATTTGCTCCTCTTGGTCCTCATAAAGACAGTGTACTATGGTAAACAGCAGCCTTGTAAACCTCTGGATGAACCATTCACAACAGGGATGGGATTCAGGAGTTCCATAAACTACCCATAACTATGCATTGTGGATATGCAGCCAAACATTCACAAACTCTGCTCTGGGGGAGGAAATTCAGTCAGTTAAGTGGCTGCCTCTTGATTTCTGCTCAGGTCATGATCTCAGAGTCATGAGATGGAGTCCCCCACCCCACTTCCCACACACTCAGCAGGGAGTCTGCCTGAGGATTCTCTCTCCCCCTCTCTCATATAAATAAATCTTAAAAAAAAAAAAAAAAAGATAAACATTCCACTACTGAATATTTCCTCTTATCTATTCAATGTGAGGATTAAGCTCTGTGTAAAGAGCACAGCCTATGAAAGAAGAGATTCCCTAAGCAGATGATCAAAGAATTAGGGGAAGATAAAAAGGGGAGAGGAGGGGATGAAAACAAAACAAAGAATATATACATAGGTAAAAACTCTTCGGACTAAGTTTCCTAACTATTAAAATATCCACACACAAAAGACAGAAGGATGAAATATCTAAAATCAAAACTAGAAAATAATTGTTCAAAAGGTTCAAACCAGATATACATTTTTCTGTTTTACTCAATCAATAAATGTGCATGTCTTTCTTACCACTCCTCACATACTTAAAATTCCTAGATAATTCAAACTATTCTGTTTTACATTTAATTAATGCATTACTAAGCAAATAAGCGATAGTATTTATGGCTCCGCCCCTCAATTTATGTGCTTCCAAAAGGGACATTTATTAAATCTCTGAAAAAGAAAAAAACCTTTGTACTGGGGAGTAGATCTGAGTATTGAAGAGTTTTTTGTTGGTAATACCGGAAAATACAGAAAGTTCTCTATGCTATATGTATCAATTCAATATATTTAACACTTTTAAAACATTGAAAAAGATAAAAGGATAGTAAAATAAAAATATTTTTTAAAGCTAATCAAGAGCCATTCCCCAATCTTGCTCCTAAAAGACCGTATTTTTTAAAAAGCTGTTTAAAAAAAAAAAAGGCTGGTTACGCTGGTTATTTATCTGCTTCTGTATGTAAGCACCCTGGCTGTTTGTGCAACACATGAGCTGGCCCAAATAAGAAATCCTGAAAGCAAGGCAAAAGGAAGTAAGTCATTTCAACTGGCATTTACTAAAGGCACACAAGTGAAGTCACTACTGCTGCAGAGGTTCAAAACCAGCAGAGACTTGAATATACCACTGTTTCCAACCAGCTATTTTTAAATTATTAGTAGATAATCTGGTGAGCTTGCAGTAAATACAGCTGTGAACACAGCAGTACACACCATCTGGAGGCTTTTGACTTAAGCAATCTTTCAAATGCACAGTATATTCACTCTATTTTATTCCTTTGAAGCTCAACAGTTGCATATAAACTGACCCTTTTTTCAAACCACAATTACAAAAGCTCATTCACTTTATGGAAAACAAGACAGGAGAAAGAGACCTAATTGTTCATCTTTAGAACCAAGTAATTATTTCAAATCTTTGCTGGTGTAAATACTTTAATTTTGTAAAGAATTTCCCATACTTAACCTATCATATTCTTAAAAGCTCTTCACAGGTAACTTCTAACTAATCTTCTGAAATCAAAATGTTGTCTACTTTCTAAAGTGATTCACATCCATTATTCCATTTTATCCCAAAATCTGAATACAAATGTCATATCAATCATGGTAATTTCCTACCTACAGAACACCATTACCATTGGTGTTCTTAAAGCACTGACCAGTTCCGGCTATTAACCTGAAGCCTCTTCCAGCCGCCTTCTGGTACTTCCTTCTCTCACTGCCAAACTCCTCAACATTTTCTCAGAAACCACAAACTAGCTTCTACTCCTCCCTCCTGGGATGTTCTACTTGCACCAAACTCTCAGGGGCCTCCTCTGACTCCTGAGGAAAGAACAGGTACTTTTTCACCTGGTTCTGTTTCCTCCTTTGCCAGCATTCTGGCTTTTCTTTTCCAATAACTGTACATGCATGCATTGCCTCAGCACTAAACTGCTTCTACATGAGATTCAGTGCCCTCTGGTTAACATAAACACATCTCAGAGCCATGTGGGCCACAGCTGTGGGGGAAAAGGCCAGAGGAGGCCCTTTTACAAAGGTCACCTCCTGTAGGATAAGAGTTGGTCAAATTAAAAATAGGAGGTCGGGGTTCGGCCTGGAGTCCTGGCCTCCTCACTCACTAGCTGTGAGGCCTTGGTCAAACTGCTTAAGGGCTCTAAACCTCTGCTTCCTTGTGTATACCTAAGGGGTATTTAAACCTTCAAGGATTAAATAATGCATGTAAAAACAGAACATAATAAGGAAATGAAATTATGCATAATCCCATCATCTAAAGATTAGCACTATTAACATTTGGTCTATTACTTTCTAACCTTTCTCCTTAGGCTCTGTGAATACCTGCAGAGGCACACATAGTTTGGAATCACAATACATAAGCAGTTTGGTTCTACGTTTTTTTCTACTGAGCTTTACATTAGGACTTTTTATATCATGATGATTCATGAAGATTTTATTTATCTATTTGACAGATCACAAATAGGCAGAGAAGCAGACAGAGAAAGAGGGGGAAGACCTGAGCCGAAGGCAGAGGCTTAACCCTCTGAGCCACCCCGGTGCCCTATACCATGAGGATTCTTAATGGCTACATTACATTTCCTTTTATGGATGGGGATGAGTCAACATTCCCCTTCTACTGTTTGGCACTTAAACTGACAAATCACAATCCTTAATTTCTTTACTGTTCCATTTCCCTTTTTTTTTCTTTCCCAGAAAAAGTCTCTTTTGCCTTTTCTATTCTACCTGTGAGCTAATATATCATCTAGTTGTGTAAGACACATTTTATCAAGGAAGAAAAGAATGGTAGTTTTAAAGAGTGATATTAAACTTCCCATATTAAACTCTAAAAACCACTGGTATGCCCAGAAATTCTACTGTTGCACAGATCATCAGGCTCCCTTTAATCTGTATTGACTTCCTCTATTAGAATGTAAGTGCTCTAAGGACAGGGACTTCATCCTTTTTTATATTTTAGCAATTAAAACCTAGAGCAAAACCTAGTACCTAGAGCAGAATTAGTGCTTGCTATATTAAATAACGCTTGTTATATTAAATATTAGCGGTTATTAGGTGTTGGGCACATTCCTAAGAATTCTGTAAAACGCCCCAGAGGTAGACTGATCATTTTCCTCATGGTTACTAAGAGGCTGAGCAATGTATTATAAATAGGACTCACAGTGAGTTTGCAGTGAAGCTAGGAGGAGAACTCAGACAGCCTAGATATTAACCACCAAGATGTGCTTAATAAATTGATTAATTATAGCAACAGAGCTCCATATATAGCATTAAACACTGAGTATGATTATGCTCACATTTTCTAATTAAATGTCAACATTATTGTTTTTTCTTTGATTACAAATATATATCAACTAAATCAAAGATTAAATAGATTTTGGAGGGCAACTCTTTGACCCTAATCATCATTAATATTCAGATTCAAAAAAATACGGTGTCAAAAAAAAAAGTGTGAACTTTTGAAATAACCTGTTTAGTTCTAGGATACTTCCCTTTATTTTCCCTTAGATTCAGCAGGTGCTTGCTGTTGCCAATCTAAATGTTTTGATTTCTTTTAATTAGAGAAAATATTTTCTAGATAGGTTACACTGAAATTATCATACTTTCTAGAAAATGCTGCACTTTCTTTCCTCATTCCAGGTTATTTTGAGAAGGACCCATTTCTCCCAAGAGTTAAGAAATACTTCAATCTACTCCAACCTCCCTTACCCTATCCGCAGCATTCCCCCCAAGAGCACATTTCCATGTTCTATCAGTAACTGGGGCTTCAAAAAAGGCTCTCTATATAAACAGATATCAGTCCATTTTGTTTGTGGCTTTTACTCATTTTTAAGAAATGTAGAGGACGGTGTTAAAAGCCTCTGGTGGTGACTATCTCAAGATAATAAGGAGACCAGACTACAGAGAAAAATGTGCCATTCACACCGCAATCTATTTTACTACCCAAAAAGCCTGGCTTTGTCACAGTCCTATATTCAAATACTCAAAGCTACTCAATCTGAAATACCTGCCAATAACTTGGAGCCAAAACCCCATTTTAAAATTTAAAGGTGGCCACACATGTCCCTGAACAGATATTTCTCTAAACCCTTCCATTAATCATCCAGTCCTTGGCCAAACTGCTATTAATCAATGGCTCTCTCAGTCGGTCCCTTTAGTTACAGCGTAACAAGAGGTAAGAGACCTGGAGATACAATTTAGCCACGTTCTCTGCATTGAGTTTAACATTTACTTCTCTTTTAAAAACTAATCCTAGAAGAGCAAATTAAAACCAGGTTTGTTTGGGAGCTTTTTAATACTGGCTTCCTATGTCATTATAAAATGGATGGTTCCACTGGCTACTCAGACACAATAGCAAGCAAAACCCTCTGACCTTGGAAAAGCATAAAAAATGTAATACCTACCAATAAATTACATGGTTTACCAATTTCCTCAAAACCAAAAATAAATCTCTAACAAGTAAACTATTTCATGAGTAAACAAAAGCTTGTCTTGTTCTATCATTTGCTTAAAAGCAAGCATAGTGGCAGGGGGAGAAGGATTAAGCAGCACAGCCAGACGAGTCCATAAAACCTCCAGTGCAAGATAAAACCACCCTGCAGGGGCAGCCAATGCATTCTAACCTAACAGCTGTACACAGTTGCACTAATTAAAATGAAAGGCTAGTCTGCATAACACACAGGCAACTCAGTGAACCTTACTGACAGGGTGATGGGGTTCACCAACCCACTCTTCACAGGCTAATATAAACAGTAAACTGGCACATAGCTGAAGATACTTGAATTTGAAATATATATACATTCAAACATTTCAGAAATAATCACAACCATGGGGACGGAAACATCCTATAGGAACACTGCCTGTAAAAAGCCATACACACACAAAGGAAGTGGTACAGCTACATTACGTCAGCTCTCGCCTCAATTCATAAATGCTAAACCACAAAAACAAGACAAAAATTTAAATGGCCTTTTTCTGGAACCCTTCTTACAGTGAATGAATGTAGGTTAAGTCTTTAAATAAGTCACTGAACAGTACATTGATGCATCGCTTTCAACAGCCAGGGGAAGGAAAAGTGTAACCTTAGTCAATTCTATCACGCAACCAGATCAAATAACATTTCAAGCGCCGCCTGCCAAGCGCCAGGGCCTGCCAGAGTACAATAAGCACTCAAGTGGTCTGGACTGAAAACCACCTTTCACTGGTCCCAGAGATCTTTATAAAATAGTTTAAACACTACTAAATTACAGAGTTGGAAAAAACAAATACAAGCTCTAGCTGCTCCCACAGTATTGTGAAGTTGCTGTTAAGCCTCTAAAATGTCTGCCTTGTGTTACTTTACTAAGCAATGTAAATATTCAGAAAGGCAAGTGCCCTTAAAGCTCAAATCTAACAAATGCATAAAAATGTAGAGTTGGTTGTGCATCTGGAAACAATTGCCCACAGATCAACAGGCTTACAGGGGATATTGTTCCCATCTGTAAGGTTTCAAATCATGTCAACTTTACATGTGGAGTTCCTAGCCAAAAAGAAGGAAAGGAGGAAGAAAACCTTAATACATTAACTTTGGCACAGAATTTTAAGAATTTAATCAATTCTGTTCTCAACTTTTACTCAGTGTCTCAATCTTAAACCACACAGACACAATTTCAAAGGGAAAAATTAATCTGTTGACCCCATGTTCATTCACATGACATTTTTTTTTAATTTTCATATGGCTGAGAGGAGGCCTCCAGTCAAACAATGCCCCAAGGAGAGCAGCAGCACATGTGCCCCAGGAAAGCATAAAAACTGAGAGTAAAACAAAATAACCCATTAAATAAGTCTCCCGCAAACATAAAGTGGCCAGGCAGGTCGCCCCAGAGCTTCAAGGAAAGCCAAGAAAACAAGGGGAAGGGGCGGGGAAGCCAGCACCTCAAACCAAAACAATTTTAACAATTTAAATTTAAAGCCATCTTTTTCAAAACTGTCTCCTGCATTTTAGCTAGTCTGGCAAAACAAGTTTTTTGGTCCCAGAAACAAATTATATTTGTCCCTTGAGCCGCCAATATTATTTATAATGAAGTCCATCAAATTCATTATATTTTTAAACTTAAATTTACTCCACAGTAAGCAATGAAGTTTCTAATCAGTGACTACTAGATTACTGTGCTAATCTTCAATAATGCCTTCCTTTACAGAAAAGACAAAAACATACACATACACCTTTTTCAAATAGTGTTTTCTCTGCCCTGAAGGGTGTTTCTCAACTGGTTTATTTAACTGGGATTTCTAGAGTTTAGGCGATTAAAAAAAAAAAAACCAAACAAACAAACTAGTAGACCCAACAAAAATTCAATAGGACACAGTAAATACTGATTCCTAATTCCTGGAAAGCCATCACCATTCTTAATACCGGAGTGGTTCATCTTTGCATGGCCGGCTACAACACTCGCGGTACACCCACCTCCGAGAGTCCCTGTGCCCACACTTGTCCAACTTCCTGGCCCGCGAACCCGGTCCCCCTTGCAGCACGAGGCTCTGGCCACTTGCCTGCGGCCGGTCGCGGCAGGAGCTGAGCCTGCAGGCCTCGTCCTCCTCCAGCGCAGGGCCCCGGGCAAACTCAGGCCCACGGGCAGGGGCGGGGCGGGAAAGGGCTCAGGGCGTGAAATGCACTTGCTCAACAAAAGGAGGCCCAGGCGGCCGGCCGCAGGGCAGAGCAGCTCGAGCTCAACTCCCCCCAACTCGGTGGCTCCGGGAGGTGGCGGCGCGAGGCTCCACCCGCGGCTGGGAAATGCGGCCGCTGCTCCGGCTCGCGCTCCTTCAGCCCGGGCGCCCGGGCCGACACTGCCACATGCCTGTGACCCAGACGCCGGTAGAGAAAGAGCAGCCACCCCACCGCGGCCGCGGCGGCAGCCGGAAAAACCCGGGCTGGAACCGGGACTACTCGGCGCGCACCCCTGCCTGCCGCCAACACGGCGGGGAGGCGCGAGCGCGCCACAGCAATTTTCTTCTTCCTAGCTCCGCCAGCCTCCGCTCTCCCCAATTCTCCCTCCCCTCCCGACAGCCGGAACTGGGAGCCTGCGTGATTGATGGCAGCTCTTAATAGCGTGGTCAGCTAGAAAATGCATCTGCAAGCAAGATATTAAAGAGGCAGCTCATCCCTGTGAGTGATCAGCAGTTCACACATCCTAGAGCTGCCTCTGCTTCTGCCAGGAATATTAATGCCAACCACCTCTGACGTCTAACAAATGCAGATGAAATAACCAACAATCATAGGCATGCAGAACATTTGTCAAAGATACACAGAGAAAGCAGCATTGTTTGGTGTCAACATTTCTGACCCCAATTTTCCTTACAATTTTGGGGAATTCTCTGTAAGTTATTAAGTCACTCTCCAATCCTTTTTCCCGAGAAAGTAAAGGTCCCTCTGCTACATATCTTCAATTAGACTGATTGAAATCCACCTCATTAGAGAGCAAAATAAACGCAAATTTTTTGCCCTGTGGCCTTAAACACATAACCTACCCCAGGCCCCTCATTAATTCCACATAACAGTGGAGCTAAATAGAATTATCCACTGTTAATCTCAAATTAGTTTCTTCCCCACCCCAATCTGTTAAACATACACCTACCTGCTAAAATTTAATAACATTAAACTACACTTATACCATGTATTCCCAAGTAGTAATGTATCAAGTTCATTTTGTCATAAATAAGACTGACCATAGCAAATTTTTAAAAACACATTCCTAAAGCATATAAATTCGAAGTATTTTTTTTTTTTTAGTTCAAAGTATTAAACTCACTATCAACCCAAATTTTAAAGTTACAAGCTCAAATTTAAATGATCTCTTTTGCTATCTTTAACCTTCTAGGCATGTTTCATGGGACTCTGAAATAGCTTTATAAATGTTATTGGACCTTCAAAGTCCAGTAAAGTTGCTGAATTATTAGGTACACCCCCCCCCAACAGTCAGAGATTTAGATAAAATGATAAGCACAAAGTCTCTCAAAGGGGTCCAGAGGGGAGCGCAGAGTAGAACCCAAGGGTCCTGCCCCACTGGCACAGATAGCCAAATGATATGCCCATTTGCTATTTAAACATCATTCTGCTGATTTTTCTTGAAGAAAAATCAAGTTATTCTACAGGAGACAGAAATATCTATCTAAAACCACTAACACAGCACATGCACTGAGAGCAGGAGCTGATGAAGCATAATGCTTTCGCCACCCTGAAAGGTGCCTGTGATCAATACAAATCAGAGGCGGTCTAGAGCACAAACATGGCTCTGCTAGAAGCTCCACGAAACACCATTTCTCACTGAGACCATCCTGAGAGGACCCGCAGCTTCAAAGTCTGTTTCAGAACCCAGTGGCTCTGAGCTCACTCCATACAAGTCAGAGATGAAATCGACCCTAAAGCCCAGCTACAAAAACCACTCCTGTACTCAGACACACTCCAGTTTTCCAACTAGTTCTATCTAGATATATGGCAGAACCTCACAAGGCTTTTGGTTATTTGAGTGGTTTTTGTTTTGTTTCTGTACACCCTTTTTTAAATGCTGGTTTACAATGACTTGTAAACAGCTAGTGACAATAATCAAACTGCTCTATTCTGAATTCATGCTGTACCTAGTCTGTGAGGGATTCTACATGCTTTGACAGCACTTTATGATACTTACATTCCTTTGTCCTGGTCTTGCATCCTCTCCCAGTCCCCCACCTTCCAGTTAGGCCAGTCTTTCAAATATCAGGATTTCTACCACAGGCCATTACTGCATCTTCCCATTGGCACAGGAAATCACCCCTGCTCCCCCAACCATCCCCCCTACGCACACAGTTTAAAGCCTACTCCTCCTTCAGATCTCAGGTCAAATACCACTTTGTCAGAGAAACTTCCCTTGAGGCCTTGCTCTAGGTCAAGTTCCTTTGTTACAAGTTCCCAGAGATCTATGTTCCTTTCCTGAAAAGCACTTATCGCAGTTTGTAATTCACTGGTGTAATTTTCTGATTAATGTCCTTAGACCCCTCTAGACAGCGACTTCCATTAGAGAAAGTTCTGTATGTTTGCTCATTATCAAATACTAGGTGTCAAGCATACAGATTCGTGGAATGAATAAGTGAACAGAGAACAACAACCCTGTTTTACTCATTTTGCATATTCTCTGCATAGTTCTCAGCACAAAGAAGCCTCTCTCAAATAAGTAGCATATATGTAATACATATTTATTTTATTAACATGTAAAAGTCTAATAAGGGCACCTAGGTGGCTCAGTGGGTTAAAGCCTCTGCTTTCGGCTCAGGTCATGATATCAGGGTCCTGGGATCGGCCTCCTCCTCTCTCTCTGCCTGCCTCTCTGCCTACTTGGGATCTCTCTCTGTGTCAAATAAATAAATAAAATCTTTAAAAAAAAAAAGTCTAGTAAAAGGAAGTTGTTTTTTTTTTTTTATCCCTGCTTTATAGAGATACAAATACTTGTGCCCAGAGTAATTCATTAAAAACACTGAGACTCTAATCAGGTCCTATCCGCAGGGTTCACGGTTTTGGGTGGTTTTTTTTTAGGAGTTAATGAGGTACAGAAGCCATCATTAATTTATTCAAACCCCAATTCCTCCTACTTACCTGGTATTTAAGCAAGAGGCAAACAGCAGTGGACAAACTGGACAGACTACTGAACTTTGTATACAAATAGCAATAGAAACAGGATATAAAAACCTGAAAGCACATGGTTCATTAGTTTATTTATCTTCAACACTTCTCTGAATGCGAAAATACTACCAAATTCTGCAGGGGAGGAGGATAATCCTCACCTCTATTTCACACTGAACTTTTTCATTCTCTAAAAGACCTCTATTTCCGTGACATAAAAGCCTTCATAAGCCTTCTTTTGACCTGAGGACTCCCAGTCAGTGGTGACAGACCATTCTAAAACCACCCTCCCCAACTCCTCAAACAAGAATTCATTTTAAGCCCAATTAACCTGAGCTCTCTCTCATCTGCAGATGAGAAAAGGGGGAGTTTTTGCAATAAGAACAACAATTTCTCACAAGTTTTGCATTTGAGCATGTGAGAAAATAAAAGAATGTGTGAGATGAATTAAAAATATTAAATACACCCCACCCTCACCTCCAAAGTAATCCTCATTGTTATTTTCAACATTCCACATGCCCCTTCTTCGTTCCCATAGGATCCACCCTGGCCTGTCTCTCTGCTGCCTTTTGTCCTGAATTCCATTCCACAGTAATTCCAGCTCCAGGTTTTAGAACACCCTACATTTATCAAAACAACCCTGTCAAGTTGAGTACCATTAACAGATAATGAGAGGAGACAACAGATGTGGTTAGAAGCAAAGCATTGCATATTCTACAGGCCTCAGCATGAAGCCAAGTGAGCTGACATCTGACTTTACCCTAACAGTTATAATTAAATACAAAGTCTAGTTAAACTAACATTAAAGCTATGACCGGGAACAGCACACAGGGGAAATGTAAAGTATAACCTTAGCAGCACCTGAACACGGCCCAGGCTATTCATGACCCTTAACCTCCAACAACCACACTGC
This sequence comes from Spilogale gracilis, assembly GCA_004023965.1. Lineage (NCBI taxonomy): Eukaryota > Metazoa > Chordata > Mammalia > Carnivora > Mephitidae > Spilogale > Spilogale gracilis. Next base: position 18,894 of record PITA01016750.1, read on the forward strand.
ATTTACTCTCCGTGTCACTGGGTTTCTGTCACAGCAAGGAAGACTCTTGGCCACATCTTCTAAAAACAGTGGCTTTGGACTACTCACCCCCAAGACCACCAAAGGGGGACAGAGACTGCTTTTTGTTTTTTTACATGAAAGTTTAAAGATAACATTCATCTAACAATAACTAGCGAGGTCTATCTAGATTCTATCAAGTTGAGCCAGTCAACATTCTTTTCTACAGCATTATCTAAATCTTTCAGATCAAGTAACCTGCTCACAAATGTGAAAACACACACACACACACACACACACACACACACACACACACACCCCAAAGTTAACCAAGCAAACAGTGATATACTCAAGGGCTGTGTTAGTACTGGTTAGCTGTCTGCAGTGTCCTAGGACAGCTAGGTTGGTATTGGTGTGCAAAATACTGCTACACTTTTGAACAAACTTTCTCCTTTCCACTTTCCAAAATGGCACCACATAACAAAACCTCTCGGGTTTTCAAAATTAAAAAAAGAAATAAAGAAAAAGAAACACATAGCTCTTTTTTTTTATTTAAGATTTTATTTATTTATTTGACAGAGTGAAACACAGCTAGAGAGGGAACACAACCAGGGGGAGTGAGAGAGGGAGAAGCAGGCTTCCCGCTGAGCAGGGAGCCCGATGTGGGGCTTGATCCCAGGACTCGGACTCCGGAAGCAGGCATCAATCCCAGGACCCTGAGATCATGACCTGAGCTGAAGGCAAGGCTTTAACCCACTGAGCCACCTAGGCGCCCTAAGATTTTATTTTTAAAGCCGTCTGTACACCCAGTGTGGGGCTTGAACCTACAACCCTGAAATCAAGCGTTGTGTGCTCCACCACTGAGCCAGCCAGGTGCCCCAGTAGTTACTTGTTATTAAAATAGTATGCCATCAGTAGTGCTAAAAATTGAGTATTTTATGTTTGATGTAAATTCTGATTTCACATATGTTTCAGAATATAAATTATACTTTCGCTTTAAAAAGAAAGGGCATAGTATTAATATTTAACCAGGGCAATAAGAGTACCTGGGACTGTGTTGGGGAAGCCAGGATTTGTGGGAAAGAACATTTTGATTTGGTTTAGTGTGATCTGAACGTGTGTGGAATACCACTGTGGTGGAACCCAGGAGGCTTTCGAAACTGTGGATCTGTTGCTGAGAAGCAAGCTCCGGGCTAGAAAAATAAAATTTTTCAATCAGTGACACAAAAGTAATGTGAGAATAAGTCTTCTCATTCATGAGGGATGTTAGAGTGTGATTAAGAAGAGGCTAGACATTAACTGCCTACAGTAAGGAGGAGTCATATTTAGGAGAAGTCATGGAAAGGACTAGAGAATGGTCAGAGAAAGATAGGAGACCCAGGAGAGTGCATAGTGTCAGACTCAAATCGCAAGAATGCCAATGTGGAAATGGCTTCTTGCTGGGAAGAGGATAAAGTGGTCCATTGTTTTGGAGGGCAGTTTGGTTCAGTCTTTTTGACTAAAAAGTGGGTATTTATTGAACTACAGATTGAAGATGCACATAGCAGTTTGTTGTAGCCCTTTGGTACTTGTTTATTATGGTCCTCTCACAGTGTAGAATTCTGTGCTGCTAAAAAAGGAATCAGATGTTAATGGTCTGCTGTGAAGTGACAGAAGCAAGCTGCCATATAGCATGGATGGTAGATTACATTTTAATGAAATAAAAATAAACAGAATGAATCCCCAAATGAATATATATGTTCTTAAGTATTTGAATATGTTTGTATACATATGTACTAAAAGAGAGCCTGGAGAGCTAGCTATACTTAAATTCATTGAATGGAATTTCTTGGATTTTCTGATAATTTAAAATTTTTTAAACAATCCTAATAATTTTAAAAAATTCAAAAGAGCTTCAAAAAGAGCGATGTGGGGTTGCCCGGGCGGCTCAGTTGGTTAAGACACTGCCTTCAGCTAAGGTCATGATCTCAGGGTCCTGGGATTGAGGCCCGCATCAGGCTCTGAGCCTGCTTCCTCCTCTCTCTCTGCCTGCCTCTCTGCCTACTTGTGATCTCTCTGTGTCAAATAAATAAATAAAATCCTTTAAAAAAAAAAAACAAACTTAGCAAGTTGGTGATGATAACTATTGTGTACAGAAAAAGACACAGAGAACCAGAAGTCTGTTGCAATAATTTGGCAAATACTCCAATTTATCGGGAAAAGGGAGCTCTTATGTCCGTTAATACCAGAGTCTAAATATTTACTCTTCTATATTTAAAAATAAAACTTAATGAGTTAGTTTCAACCTAGATACTACTGGAATGTATTTATATAACATGCTCTTGAAAAATAACTAGAAATAACATCAGATTCTAAAAATCAAGGAGACTAACCTTTAGTAAAACCATAAATAGCACATTCTCCAAAATTAAATTTATGAGGACAATGTTACGGTTGGATGTTAATACAACTTTTCTTTTTGCTTTACACTTCCTTTTTCTTTTTAAGATTTCATTCATTTGAGAGAGAGCATGAAAAAGAGAGAGAGAGAGAGAGAGAGGGAAAGAGAGAGCACTAGCAGACGGAGAGGGAGATGTAGACTCCCCACTGCGCAGGGATTCTGATGTGGGGCTCTATCCCAGGACCCTGGGATCATGACCTGGGCTGAAGGCACACACTTAAAACCACTAAAGCACCCAGGTGCCCCTCCTTTACAATTCCTAACAGAGCCTCAAATAAATATGTCAGTGACCAACTGTTAATAAACATTTAAAGGGTTACTTCACGAAGTATAAAAATTATCAACATTTTAAAATATGTTCGTGAGGGGCGGAGGGGGCACAACTTGCAGCACCAAGTCCCACTTTTATAAGAAGAGAGAGCAGAAACACTAATTCCAGTGTGGACTTAGAGCAAATTCTTCCAACACAATAAGAAAATAGAAGTGTATATTCACATCCATCTAATGGGTGAAGGATGTGAAATCAGCCTTAAAGCAACTTGAAAGAGATAGAAAGACCTTTAAGACAGCATATGTTTAAAAAACTTAAAGACATTTTCATCTCTATTTTAAAATGCACTAGTGTGGGGCACCTGGGTGGCTCAGTGGTTAAGCGTCAGCCTTTGGCTTGGGTCATGATCCCAGGGTTCTGGGATCAAGCCCCGCATCCGGTTCCCTGCTCAGTGGGAAGCCTGCTTCACCCTCTCCCAGTACCTCTGCTTGTGTTCCTCTCTAGCTGTATCTCTCTGTGTCAAATAAATAAAATCTTAAAAAAAATAAAAAATAAAATGCACTACTGATATCAGATTGTACAGATGAAATCATAATGTTCCAATAAAGCAATATTTTGAAAGGGCAAAAATACAATTAAGAAGAAAGATTTCTCATTTGAAAAGTATTATGGATTGGGGGGGGAAGGGAGTTTTTGTGAAAGAAATTAGCTCAAGGACTCATGACCTTGACAGGGGCTTTAGAATGGGGCCCTTTCCATTCTCTCTGAGCTGACAACATGTGATAAAATCAGTGGGAATATTCAAGCAAGTTTATTGGAAGTAATCTTAAGAAAACTAAGAACTCCAACTGGAATCATTATACCAAGAATTCAAAACACCAACCAGAGAGATAGGTATTTATAAAACCAAAATAATGATTACAGGTCCAAACCACTGCTTTGTCCTTGTTTAAAAAAAAAGTTCTGATGTGTAATAACTCCAATGCCCCCAATAAACTAAAATCCTTTAAAATAAAATGACAATCTATTCCCTGAAAAAAGACTGAATTTAAATGTTTCAAAATATTAAGTATCATTTCCCAAGTTCCTTATCACAGGCAGTGTAACAATCCAATATTTCGCTGCTTAAAAACCAATCACTTCTCTCCAGAAAATGTCAGAAGACCCTATCTAGTTCAAAATATCCACTCAAACATGCAATACATTGGTTAAAACAAAAATCAAAAGCCACAGTCTCAAAAATGTTTGACCTAAACAACAGAGAGTGGTTTCTCTTCTTTTGAAGGAAGGAGAGGGTTAGAGGTGAGTCAGATTGTGAAGAAAAATTCTGAACATCCATTCAAGTTTAATGCTAAATGACTTGAAAAAGCAAATATTTGGGCTACAGGAAACACAACTTAGTACAAAGGAAGACATAGGCTAACTTTTAACATTTATATCATTTCATTAATTCTAACAATAAAACCTAAATACGGATCATCCCCTCCAATCTACAGAGCAAGCTAACCAACTTTACAATGAAAAATATGAGAGCCCTATCAGACTCTGGTATATTTAAACAATGACAATGTAAAGCATGTTCTTTCTCACAAGTGAAAGGAAATGACTGGCAAATACTCCTTTTACAATCTCTCCAGAATAGGGCAGATCCTTTTAATGTGAGATTTTCCTGACATTCCAATTGTAACAGACCTTGAACAAACAGAGACGCATTAAAAGCTGACCTGGTTCTATTATCTTTTATTGAAAGACTAACAAAGATCAGACATGAGTCCAGTGCTATTTACATTTTTTGGTGCATTAATCACTTTTATACTCAAGGGCTTTAGAACACTTCAATAGATTTTTTTTTTAAATGACAATAACCAGAGGATGTAACCATAGCTGTATTGGTCTTTTCTCAGGAAGGTCAGAAAAGCTTTAAAAACAGGAAGTCTGTGCTATAAGGTTGAAAAATGTTTGTTTTAAGAATCTAAGGCTTTATGGTTGCAGTATGCAGTCAGGTGTTGTGGAGGACTAGTTTATTCTTTCCAGCCAAGGATTAATGTCCCTAGGGAAAAGGCCAAAAAGGTACCTAAACAACTGGAAAAGCATATTATCCTAAAATAAGACTTGTTACGAAATCTGAACTATAAATCTTCCTAGCTATCCTTCAACATTGAAGAGAAGCTAATTTAGTGAGTATAGTAGGACAAACAGTTTATCTCTTGTGATAATTAATAAAGGCAGAAGAAAAACCAGTGCTAAAACAGCCACAAAGAAACAATTAGCAGCTGGATTAAAACTGATACTTGCCATTTTATACATTTTCTATTGATCACCTCATTCGTTACTATTACACGAAATTAAATAAAAATCAAATATAATAATGACAATCTTCCTTGAATGCAAATTATGCAAAGAAAGCAAACCAATGCAGATTAACTTAAAAAAGCTTTTTTATTCCCAACAAAATGACTGATTGCTACTTCTAAAAAATTTGGGCGCCTGTATGGCTCAGTCAGTTAAGCATCTGGCTCTTGATTTCGGCTCAGGTCATGATCCCAGATTCCTGGGATTGAGTCCCATATGGAACACCTTGCTCAGTGGGGATCCTGCTTTTTCCTCTGCCTGACACCCTCCCCCTGCATGTGCTCTTTCTGTAGGTTCTCTCTCTCTCTCCGACAAATACATAAAATCTTAAAGATAAACTACAAACATAAAGGGCTATTACTACAAAAATCTGCCATTTACCCCAATGTGTGCCAAGAAGGAAAACAAGGTCGTTTTCCATTTGATGTTCACAGTTACCTGAAAATTTTGTAATGTTTCCCTCCACAATACTCCTACAAGGGTTTGAACTACCATCATTTAACATATGGGAGAGTAAAATAACATTCTCTAGGCATCCTGCTTATCTTTTAAAAGGCATCACTCTAGGGCGCCTGGGTGGCTCCGTTGGTTAAGCGACTGCCTTCAGCTCAGGTCATGATCCCGGAGTCTGGGGATCGAGTCCAACATCGGGCTCCCTGCTCGGCGGGGAAGCCTGCTTCTCCCTCTCTCACTCCCCCTGCTTGTGTTCCCTCTCTAGCTGTGTTTCTCGCTGTCAAATAAATAAAATCTTAAAAAAAAAAAAATTTAAAAGGCATCACTCTAACAACAACTAAACCTAAAAGTGTCCTACTGGTTTTCAGTTTAGTGTACACTGCATAATGGTCAGGGCTCCTTTTCTGGAAACTGGAAGATAAGAAAACAATGCCTTTAAATTTTTAAGGAAAACTAGTATCTAACCAAACATTCTATACCTAGCCAAACTACTAATCAGGTATGAGTATAAAATAAAGATATTTAAGACATCATAATCTCAAAATATTTACTTTCCAGGCATGATCTTTCAGAAAATTACTCCACAAGTGAAGAAGGGAACCAACAAAAATCTGAGAAAAATTATCTCTAAGGAGATGCTTAGAATGACATGGAAGACCCCTTCCAGTAATGAGGTGACAGGTCTAAACGTTAAATCAAGACAAAAGGTCCGGAATGGATACCATCAAAAATGCTTTAAAGTGTCCTTAATATTTTCCATTACATTGAAAGGTGTTTTATTTAGCTCTGTAGGAAAACAAGAGACTGATTTAAAGATAGGAACATACAAAACTAAACAAAGAAAGAAACACGAGACAGAGAAAGAGTTATTAACTCCAGGGAAGACACTGAAGAAGTTGTGCAAGAAAAGGAATTAAATCATAGCACCATAGGTGCTTCAGTTAGCATAATAATAGATTTGATACCAATTTAATCACAAACTATGATATCACTACATTGGGAAGATGGAGGAAAAAAGTACGTGATATAAAAAAGCTAAATCCTAATCTCCCATCAGGCAAAGTAAGCAAATAATGTCTAAAATAGAAAACAAAAACATAAGCAAGTTCTTTATCAATACTGAGCCAACAAAAGAAACAGTTTAAAAAGTTAAAACGGGGGCTCCTGGCTGGCTCAGCGAGAGGGGCCTGTGACTCTTGGGGTTTTAAGTTCACATCCAACAGTGCCTAGGTGGCTTAGTTGGTTAAGCAGCTGCCTTTGGCTCAGGTCATGATCCCGGAGTCCCAGGATCAAGCCCTGCATCAGGCTCCCAGCTCAGTGGGAAGCCTGCTTCTCCCTCTCTCACTCCCCCTGCTTGTGTTCCCTCTCTAGCTGTGTTTCTCTCTATCAAATAAATAAATAAAATCTTAAAAAAAAAAAAGTTCACATCCAAATTGGGTGTAGAAATTACTTAAATAGATAAAAACATAAAAACAAACAAACAAAATAGGCTGTTTCTGGGGAATGGGACCCAAGGATGGAAGGGACAAAAAGAAAATTATTTTAAAATAAATAAATAACCTCACAACATAACTGATTTTTTCTTTTTCTTTTTTTTTCTTTTTCTTTTTTTAAGATTTTTATTTATTTGTTTGATACAAAGACAACATGAGGGGGGGGGTGGGGAGAGGGTCAAAGGCAGAGGGAAAAGAAGATTCCCCGCTGACCATGGAGCCCAACGTGGGGTTGTATCCCAAGACCCCGAGATCATGACCTGAGCCAAAGTTAGACACTTAACTGACTGAACCCCCAGGTGCCCCACAACACATTTGATTCTTTAAGCCCTGAACACATATTACCTAGATAAAGTTAAAGTAAATATTAACAATAATATTGCTGAAAGAACTTAACTACCTCTTTTGAGAAATTCACTGAAAAATGCCCTTACAGTGTTCTATGGTGTGCTTTGATTACTTGGTAAACGAAGTTGTAAATTTCAGGATTTCAATTAAAAAAAAAAAAAATGAAAAAAAACTTACCAAAGGAACAGTTGATCATTTTAAGACACAGGTACCAGGGCTGAATTCTCTTTTTCTTCAGAGGAAGTTATACTACATTTTGCCACCTGCTGGCAAGACTCTTGAAATTTAGCCTCTCCATAATAATAATTTCAAATTTTAAAATAGAGAAAAGAGGGAAGAAACCAAACCAATCACAAGAAATTTAAAAATAAATGATAGAACCAAATTCAATCACAATAACTTTAGTATTCATAAATAAGAAATGTTATCACTAACTAAAGTAACAGCTTTTTAAAAATGTTACAAAAGCAAAGTACAGATAAATTATCTAGCTTCAAAGGACTGAATATGATTAAATAATGTTTAGCATTTTATCCATTTGTTTATCCACAGTTATAGTCCATAATCGGCAAAATGGTCTTTTAAAAAGAGAGTATGATGGATCAAGTAAAGGGGAATCCAGGCTACTGAGGCCTCTCCCAATACCAGTCAGAGGTAGAATCACAAGCTTATCTTAAGGCTCACAATGGCAATTTTCAGTGTCTCCCAAAGGCCATGCCAGGTCTTTGACTGAGAATACAGGCTGCTGAATTTTAATGCCATTGTTTTGTCAACAGAGCGCTTGCATCTACTTCACAGGTTCATTAATAATCCTCTAAGAAGATCTAAATGAAAGTTTGGCAAGCAGTTTCTCCTGAAACAAAATCTGCTTCTGGTTTGTTAGAACTAAATGTGCCAAATGGCAAAATAAGATGTGGGAACACACTTTTAAAGGTTATGCTTTGAAAGTATTCAATGACTCAAGCAGGGGTATCATTCATTAGGCAGCAGCAAAACAAATACTAGGATACCTATTTTATTTACAATCTTTTAGGTTTCAGATGGATAATCTTATGATAACCACCAAGAACTATTAAGGTAAACTTTGAAAGCAGACAGACATATACTCCCTAAATCTCCATTAGAGAAGTGGAAGGAAACCAGAGCGGATCCCACCTAAAGCATTAAAAGCAACAGAAAAAAAAAGAGTCCAGTAATTCCCAGAGAACCTGCCATTGTGCCAACTATACTGTGTTTAGTGTCCGTGGGAATGCTGACATGTGCACTGCAAGTGGTGACTGAAGAGTCAATTAAGTGGTGGGAAAGAGCTTACAACAAAAATTTAAACTAAAAATAATCCATTTACAGGACAGCAGTTCAAGAAAAGCTGGTTAAACTATAATCCAAGTCTGTATTCCCAGCTTCAACAGTAAACACAGTTGTTAAGAGTGGTTAACACACAAGACCATAAGTGCATGTAATTTCAAGTTAAAAACATCTGTTTCACCAATGGTATCCTTGTTATAGCCTCTATTTCTGTGCTCAGAGAGAGTGAGAGTAAGAAGAGCAGGTATGACACATGAAAGAAAGAGAACACTCAACTGACCTTAGGGAACATTGGACCTTTCAAGGAATTCGTAAATTTTCTTAAGAAATAAGATCAGATGAGAATGCAGTCTCTCCCCACTGCTGTTTGCAGTCCCCACTAGCTGAGGCAATATGCCTGGTTCCACTCTGAAGATTGTCAAAATTCAGAAAAATCAAGCAAGCCAGACAGGCAAAGGCAGAAATGTCTTACAGTTCATGAGGAAAAAAGCAATGGTGCAAACCAATGATCTCTGACCTCTAACAAAGCACTACTCAGTGAAATTTTTTTCAGTTCTGGGAATTAAAGTGTTTCATTTCACCAATGGTGAAGTTTAGACCTATGTATTTTTCCAGGTAATTTTAAGTGGTGAGTAATGTAGTCCTCACCTGGTACTCTAAGAGGCAGCACCAGTTCATTCCCAGCCCCCAAACCCCTAGCTTCTCCTAGGAGAGAACTGTCTTCAAGCAATTTACCCTAGTAGACAAGGGCACCAGTTCTGAAGTCAGATGGCTGGGTTGCCTCTGTTCCAGATTTATTAACAGAGCAACCCTGGGAAGCCTCCATACGTTCCTCTGTAAAATATGATTCATAATAGTACCTAATATATAAGGTTAATCACGGTGATGAGTTGAAACAACTAGAAGTAAAGTCCTACACAGAGTGCTGGGCTCACAGTGAATGCTGGGGACTGTCACCCTTGTAATCATGGACTCTATCTTGGACTCACTGTAAGAACCTGGTTAAACAGTCAGCTTGGACCTAAACCGCCCTATCAGTCAGGTTAACAATTCATTATCTGTTTACAAAGCACACTAGTGGGCAGAATGTCAACATTTTGCTTTTCATTCTTATTACCACCCCCGCTGCATTATTCACACAAAAAGGAGGACACTGTCTGGACAGACGCTGAGCTGGGTCTGGCAAGCGGAGTATCTTTCACAACAGGCAGGGGCTTCCATTCCCTTTGCCTCCTCCCTTCCCTGCACTATTCATTTCCATGAAAGAGTGCAGTGGAGACACACAGTGGCCACGTATGTCAAAATGCTATATAGTCCAAGCATTCTGGCCATAGATTTTGAGGAAGTGATCCATCACTAAAAGACCCTTTTTATTCTCAATTTATGTCCTTAACGTATTATTAAATATCCACAGGGACCCAAGGTGTATTAAAGACAAAAGGAATGGGGAAGTGGAAAGGAGGATAGATGTATTCTCAATAGGCGCCCCACAATATGCTTACCAAAACAAAACTAATAAACTTACTGAAAAACACCAATCCATATGACATAAACATAGAATACAAATGATGGAAATATGCTGCTTAATTCAAATTAGAGGAAAGACGTGTCTATCAAAAAAAGGATTTCTACTGAGAGAATCACAAGCACTGTATTAAATAAGTATCCCTATTTCAATTTTCTCTGGACTAATAAAAGTAGGCCTATCTACAGTTAGTGAATTAAAACATTTTTCAAAACATTTGAAATGACCTATTCAAATGCTTACTGTTAATTTTTTTTTTTTTCGCAAGAAACACATTTAATTAGCCAACAATAAGAGTTTCTTGGGGGGGGGGGGGGGCGCCAGGGTGGCTCAATCATTAAACATTGGCCTTCTGCTCAGGTCATGATCCCAGAGTCCTGGGATAGAGCCCAGCATGTAGCTCCCTGACTGGCAGGAAGCCTGCTTCTCCCTCTCAGTCCCCCTGCTTCTGTTCCCTCTCTAGCTGTGTTTCTCGCTGTCATATAAATAAATAAAATCTTTAAAAAAAGAAAAAGTGTCCTGGGGCGCCTGGGTGGCTCAGTGGTTGGGCTTCTGCCTTCAGCTAGGTCATGATCCCGGAGTTCTGGGATCAAGCCTAGCATTGGGCTGCCTGCTCTGCGGGAAGCCTGCTTCTCCCTCTCTCCCTCCCACTGCTTGTGTTCCCTCTCTGGCTGTGTTTAAATCTTCAAAAAAAAAGTGTCCTTTTTTTAAGATTTTATTTATTTATTTGTCAGAGAGAGACAGAGCAGAAGCAGAGGGAGCACCAGGCTCCCTGCTGAACAAGGAGCCCAATATGGAACTGGATCCCAAGACTCTGGGACCATGACCCGAGCCAAAGGCAGACACCGAATCAACTGAGCCACCCTGGTGTCCCAAGAGTTCGTTTTTTGTTGTTGTTGTTTTGTTTTTGATCAGATCATTTCATTTCCAGTAAGAAATCTCCACCCCTGCATAATTTCATATAGATATTCCTCTTTTTTTTTCTATTTATAGTATGAGATACATGGTGTAACTACTATTGATCAGTGGGCTCTCAGACTTGATAGCCGAAGGCAGTCACTTAATCAACTGAGCCACCCAGGCGCCCCACAGGGCACCTTCTTAATGCCACCTCTCTACCCTCCCACATAATTCTACTGCTTCCAATTCTCATAGATTTAAAATTATTTTCTTATATATTGGTCTCACTGTTACATGGAGCTACTACAGGGCATAAAGCATGTTTTATTCATTTTTGTATTCCCAGTTTCCTAAATAATTTCTCCACTCATTAAAAGAAGCCTACTGAGCCTACTATGTGTCAGATGCTATACTATCATTCAACCAAAATGTACTGAACAGGCACTGTTCTAATGAACACTTGGAACACATCTGTGAACAAAGTGGCCTCATGTATCTTACATTCTGCAGGAGAAAACAATAACAAACAGATATAAGACATACATTATAAAGTATATCCAAAGGCAGTACGTGCTAAGGAAAAATAAAAATTAGATCAAGATAAGAAGGCTTAAGAGTGTACCAGGAGGGGGCACCTGGGTGGCTCAGTCATTAAGCAGCTGCTTTTGGCTCAGGTCATGATCCCCAAGACCCGGGATCGAGTCCCACATCGGGCTCCCTGCTCGGCAGGAAGCCTGCTTCTCCCTCTCTCACTCCCCCTGCTTGTGTTCCCTCTCTGGCTGTGTTTCTCTCTGTCAAATAAATAAAAAAAATCTTAAAAAAAAATGAAATCTGAAAAACAGAGAGAAAGAGAATGCGCATGCCAGGGGTAGAGCATCAGCTGCAGTATTAAAATGGGTGGCCAAGGTAAAGATTCATGGAGAAATGACATTTAAGCAAACCCCTTACTGAGGTGAGGTGGGCAGCCGAGAGCATAAAGTGGATCTCTAGGAAAGGGCATTCCAGGCAGAGGGAGGCACCAGAGGAAAGGCTAGGGGCTCAGCAGTGTTTCAGGAACAGGAGAACAGGCCAGAACGGGAATGGGAGGGGTGGGAGACTACTAATCACATCAGAGAGGGCCTCATGGGCCATTATAAGGGGTATTATAATTGTAGAACTCCAAGAACAGACAAGAAGCACATATCCTAGAATATGTATATTTGTACATGAAAAATACCAAGGCACTACTAAAATTTCAAACAGGAGTTTCAGTGTTTCTCTTGAACCCCAACTGATCATCTAGCATATCTTGTTCTCTGGAGAAAAAAACACCCTTCTTTTTTCTTTCTTTTTTTTAAGATTTTCTTTATTTACTTAGAGTGAGAGCAGGGAGGAACAGAGGGAGAGAGAGGGAGACAGAATCTCAAGCAGGTTCCACACTCAGCTCGTAGCCCAACATGGGGCTGGATCCCAGGAGCTGAAACCAAGAGTTGGATGCTTAACTGACTGAGCAACCCAGGCACCCCAGAAACACCTTTCTTTGAAGGTCACTGCCCTATGCTGTCACAGCTTGGATCGTGACCACTGTATTCTCACAAGAGCTGGGAGCAGTGCAGAGGGCATGCATCCCTAAACCCCTCAACACAGCCTGGGACTTTCTCTGCAGGCCTTACAGAAGATTCCTGGCTATGGGAGAGATGAACCTGAAGGGGATTTGATTTTTCTTTATCCCCACTCAGGAGTTTCTTAAAACCCATTCTGGTAGGAAAGAGGTACCTGACCTGGGCCAACTAATTTTGATGATTTGGTCCCATATCTGCTTTCTCTCTTTCTTTCTAGCTGCTGGCCTCTATTAAAATTTTAATTATATTATGGCAAACACGTTGTCCTTTCTGACGGCTTAAACATGAAATTGGGTCTCTCAGTACTGGTTAATATAAAAACTCAAAACTGAATCATCTTACAGATGTAAAACTTTCACCTCTGTCTTAACAGCCATACATGGAGCTGGATAGGCACCTACTACTAATGTTCATAAATGGCTGTTTTTCATGTTGAGTAATTTATTTTTACAAGTATATATTTTAAAGTACATATATATATATATATATATATATATATTTTTTTTTTTTTAAGTAAGTTCTAGGCCCAATGTGAGACTTAAACTCACAACCCCAAAATCTACAATCACATGCTCTATCAACTGAGCCAATCAGGCTTCCCCTATAAATGTAATTTTTATTGCTTTGCTTCTCTTGCATTTCTTTTTTCCAGTTATAATCATGACAAGTGACAGACTTTTTAATTTTAGTGGTGATATAAAGTTTCATTTTAAAACAAATGTGTCAGTGGCTCAGTCGTTAAGCGCCTTCCTTAGGCTCAGGTCATGATCCTGGCGTCCTAGGATTGAGTCTCTCCTGAGGCTCCCTGCTCAGTGAGGAGCCTGCTTCTCCCTCTCCAGCTCCTTCATGCTTGTGTTCCCTCTCTCGCTATCTCTCTGTTGAATAAATAAAACCTTAAAAAAAAAAAGTGTCTAATTGCAAAAAGTTAGGACTGTTAAAATATTTTGTTCTATTAATGTCATGCCAGTGGTATGTATGGAACAAGCAGAGATCATGAGGTTGTACAGTGTGAATGACTGATGATGAGGGAACAGTAGTGCCGTGGGAAGCTCTAAAGTACAGGCACCAGGAGAAACACATCACCCCCTTACTCTCCATCTATACCCCAAGCACTCAGACTAGCACACCATACTCCACAGTCATTGAATAAATGAAAGTGGTAGAGCCAGAATTTCAACCGGTATGTACCTCAGGTTCACTTCCTTCCTATCCTTTTTAATACCAGTCAGTCTCAATCCTGGCTGCCAAAAGCAGTGGAGTGCTTTTAAAATGTATAAAGTTCCTCCAGTGATTCTAATGTGCAACCATGGGCACAGACAGCACTGCCTTCCCAGTTAAACAAGCAATCACAGTCCAGAGTGATAAGAGTTATGCTGGCGCAAGTATAGTCCCTAGAGTCAGGCAACTTAACCTAGTTAAAAGCTCTAAGAACGATTAATTGAGACTTGAAAGAATGAGAACCAATTAGCCAAACTGTATAGTCTATAAGAGGGAATAGCAGGTGCAAAGGCCCAGAGATAAAAGACTGTATGACAAATTCAAAAATTCACATTGTTCCTAGCTCAACCACCCATAGCGACCAACTGTCCCACTTGGAAGGACTGAGAGGGTTCCCATCAAGATACAGATCTTCCCATTTTAAAACCAGAAAAATCCCAGGGACAAAGAGGTCATCCTACCACTAACTGAGAAAAAGAACTACTAATACATCCACTCTTCTTGAGAGTGACTGAAAGGAATCCCACAATTCAGTATGGAAATCAAAAAAATTCTCTCAAAAAATTATTTCAGGGCGCCTGGGTGGCTCAGTTGGTTAAGCGACTGCCTTCAGCTCAGGTCATGATCCCAGAGACCCGGGATCGAGTCCCACATCAGGCTCCCTGCTCGGCAGGAAGCCTGCTTCTCCCTCTCTCACTCCCCCTGCTTGTGTTCCCTCTCTGGCTGTGTTTCTCTCTGTCAAATAAATAAAATCTTTAAAAAAAAAAAAAAATTATTTCATACTTCCTACCTTCAGATACATGGTACTGCCAAAAATGCAAATGACCAGTATTTGCATATATCTGCCCATTATTTGGTACCCAATTTTTATTACAATTGAACTATTTAAGAACACCTGGCTTGTCCCTCAACAACCCCTTGCACATTGCAGAATGAAGTTAAAACCCTTGGGAAAGGCCACTGCTGCTTTGATTAAGAAGCCAGAGTGCTCAGCACAGCCCCAGGACAAGTAGAGTCCTCCCCCTCATTCTTCAAGCTGTCTAGGTAATGACTAGACTGCCATTAGGCAAGAAGTTAAAACATAAGCTCTACCCCATCAATCACAGAGCTAGTACAAGGAAAGTCTTGATTGATCTGGATCAAGCAGTAGTCGCTGGTCCAGGAATTTGGCTTGTCTCATATATGAAGATGCTGACATTTCAGACTTAGATGGATTTGGCCAACTTCACTTCCAAAGAGTCATCCAGTCCTTCCTTGGAGACTCCAGTAATGTCCAGATCATGACAAGATGTTAGCATGAGCTTGCAGTGCTATGGAATTCAATGACACAAAGGCAGCAGTCAGAGTTAGCTGAGAACCTTTGCCCTCGGGAAATCTTCAAAAACCATCCTTATTTCAGCCAAGAGCTCCACACAATGGCAGATAAGATATTTCTGTTTAAAAAGGCCTTGCCCAAAAGGCAACTGGTAAAAATCTCCAGTAAAAAAAATAGTTAAAATAATTTCAAAACTAGATCTCAAGCCAATATTCAACATCATTACAAATGTGAAATATTACAGAAATCTTGAATAAAGCAAGGTTGCACACTATTGCTATTTTTTTTTAAGATTTTATTTATTTATTTGACAAAGAGAGATCACAAGTAGGCGGAAAGGCCAGCAGAGAAAGAGAAGGAAGCAGGCTCCCTGCTGAGCAGAGAGACCAATGCGGGCCTAGATCCCAGGACCCTGAGATCATGACCTGAGTCAAAGGCAGAGGCTTTAATCCACTGAGCCACCCAGGTGCCACACTATTGCTACATTTATTTAACAATATTTTCAGATGTTCTAGTTAATTAAGACAAGATAAAGAAATAAGATTTTTTTTAAAAAAAGAAGGGCGCCTGGGTGACTTAAGTTGGGTAAGCAGCTGCCTTTGGCTTGGGTCATGATTCCAGGGTCCTGGGATGGGGCCCATCGGGCTCCATGCTCAGCACAAATCTGCTTCTCCCTCTTACCCTTCCTGCTCTCTCTCTCATGCATGCACTCTCTAATAAATAAATAAAATCTTTTTTTAAAAAAAGAAAAAGACAATTATTTGTAAACAATAAGTTAATAACAGTTTGGGGCTCCGGGGTGGCCCAGTCAGTTAAGCAGCCAACTCTTGATTTTGGCTCAGGTCACAATCTCAAGGTCGAGAGATCAAGCCCTGCAGAGGACTTTGCACTCAGCTCAGAGTCTGCTTGTCCCTCTTCCTCACCCAGAGTATGTGCACTCTCTCACTAAAATAAACAAATGAATAAACTCTTTAAAAAAAAGCAATTACAAGTTCAGTAATGTTATCATGCAGTAAGTATCCATTGCTTTTCTAAATACTAACAGCCTATTAGAAATAGTGGAGGGTTTATAATACAAATAATATTAGGAATAAATTTAAGAGAGGGGCACCTGGGTGGCTCAGTTGGTTAAGCATCTGCCTTCAGCTCAGGTCATGATCCCAGTGTCCTGGAATAGAGCATCAGAGAGCCTGCTTCTCCCTCTCCCTCTGCCCTTCCCTCTTAATCCTGCTTGTTCTCTCAAGTGAATAAACAAAATCTTTAAAAAAAAAAAAAGGAATAAATTTAAGATAAAACAAAAGATGGATATAAATAAGACCATATCACTGTATTTGTCTTATAAAAATAATTATGCATATACATACAACAGACTTTATTGAGGGAGGGCTTGAATAAATAAAAAAGTTCAATGTTCCCACAAGAAAGTAAGCCTTACTTCTCAAATTAAAACTATTTCCATCAAAGTTTCAGTAGAGGATTTTTCGGGGTTTTGTTTTGTTTTTGTTTTAAAGATTTTTATTTATTTATTTATTCGGCAGAGAGAGAAAGAGAAGCAGGCTTCCAAGCAGGGAGCCCTGTGGGATTCAATCCCAGGACCTTTGGGATTATGACTTGAGCTGAAGGCAGCCACTTAAAATGACTGAGCCACTCAGGCATCCCAGAATTTCAGTTCGTTTTTATTTCATCTGTTTTTGGAGGTTGCAGGGATTGACACAGGCAAATGACAAAATGATTTTAAGTTCTCAGGAGTTCAGTCTTTCGCTGCCAGCACTGCTTATCCTCAGTAAGAGAAGCCCTTGTTCCACATTCACTTTTGATGGTAGCTCTCTGCCTGCTCAAACTGTCACCATGTCAGCTTTCAGGGAGAACTCCAGGCCACTGATCTGTTCCTTTCGTCCCAAACTTACACTCCTGGCATAGAAAGAATCCCATTTTCATTCCATTGCTCTTTCCTTATCCTTCAAATCCCTCTGTTCCTGCCTCACATCCACCCTGAAAACCTTCAAGCCTAAATCTGGTTTAGGAGGCCTCCCACGGCAGCGATAGAGGACTCAGGCTCAGGAGTCACACCACCTGGATTCAAATTCTGACCTACAGCCTACTAACTGTGTAAGCTGAGGGAAGTTACTTATTTTTTCCAAGTCTCCGTTTCCATACCTATATAATAATAATAACCTGAGTCAGAGTTGTAACAAGGGAAGTATAAACTTAAGAAAGTTTATACATATAAAATCTTGACACCTAATAAGCACTAAAAATATCAGCTCCTATCTAGGAGCTGCTGGGCATTGACAAAACTATCTGAATGTACAGACTGGAAGTACAGGGAGTTATGTCTTCCAGTGTGAGCAGTCTTCAGCACCGCCCCTGCTGAAGATCTCTGGTCCACAACCGCCCTCTTCTGCCCACCACTGTTAAATCTGAGTATTCCTCAGAGAACCTATAAAGGGACTTCCCTTCAAACATCATACATTCATTCTAAGCAATGTCCCCTTCCAATTTCTTCAACTCCCGCTTACATAAGTGATAATTACCAAATCTCCAGGAACAACCTCCGTCTGCAGCTTCAGGTACACGTGCCCGAGCGCCCTGTGTTGGGCCCCTCCCTGAAGGTCATGCGCCGCCAAGACACACTGCACACCTTTCCCTCCTCGCGTATTCAGGGGCAGGTAACAGCACCACCTCCCACCTCCTCACAACCCACCCTTACTAAGAATTACCAGTTCTGCATTTTAAACACCACTCATCTCCTCTTCACAACCACAACTACGACCTCAGCTCGGAATCTTATGATCTGCTAGCTGACTGTGGGACTTTCCTAGGCTTCCCTAACCGAGTACCACAAACGGAGCAGCTTACAACAGAAATTTATTGTCTCACAGTTCTACAGGCTAGAAGTCTGAGGTCAAAGAATCCAGACTTGGTTCCTTCTGAGGGCTGTGAAGAAAAGATAGGTCTCAGGCCTCTCTCCCTGGTTTGTTAATGGACATCTCCTCCCTGTGTCTCTGCATACTGTTTTCCCTCCGTGTTTGTCTATATCTCTGTGGAAATTTCCCCTTTTAACATGGCCACCAGTCATACTGGATTAGGGCCTACTCTAATGACCTCATCTTAACTAACTGCACTGCAATGACCCTATTTCCAAATAAGGTCTGTGAAAATGAATTTAAAAAAAACAACCCTCACTTAAAACGAAGAGGGAGCTCTCAAGCACATACCACTCATTGCAGCCTGCATAAGGAAGGAAGAAGGAAGGAAGAAGGAAGATCTCTCCCTGTCACAGCAACAACACAATAATCACCTCCTGCAGCCAATGAGAACTCATCATAGTCATAAAATCATTTTTAAAAAATCACAAAAAATCAGGGTGCCTGGGTGGCTCAGTCGGTTAAGCAGCTGCCTTCAGCTCAGGTCATGATCCCAGGATCCTAGGATTGAGCCCCACATCACGGTCCCTGCTCAACAGAGAGCCTGCTCCTCCCTCTCCCTCTCCATCTGCCTGCCGCTCTGCCTACTTGTGCTCTGTCAAATAAATAAAATATTTTTTTAATCATAAAAAAAGTTCTCCAATGAACTCTTGTCTGAAACAATGCTCCCCAATTTCCTCCTTAAACCTAAAAAAAGCTGACCCTTCCTTTGCCTCTTCAAACCTGCCTATATTTTTGCCATAGTTTGCTTGTCCCCAGTAGTAATTCCTCTACTATTCCTGAACAAATTCATGTTGCTAATAAAGTAACTGGCTATTTTATTTTTTAAGGGTAATTGGCCACATTCTGACATGTAGAGGTAGACCTTCAACATACGAGTTTGAGGAGGACACAATTCAACCCGTAACACTGGTCTTTCCACCTCTGTCTACCTTTGCTCACCTGGTCCTGTACCCATCTTCCCCCTGACTACAAAATCTTTCTGAGATTTAATCCAGATAATGTCCTTTTCCTGCTCAAACCCACATTAGCTGTTTTTCATCCAAACTAAATGATGGGATGATGATACAAATATTTACTGAGTGCTAACTATGTGCTCAGTACTGTTCTAAGGACTTTACATACACGACACTATTCCTACAGGATGGGTACTATTATTACCTCCATTTTACAAATGAACAAACCAAGCAACAAAGCTGTCAGATAACATCTGTTCAATAAAGCCACGCAGTTAATAGTTTTCAAATCCAGGGTTCAAACTCAGGCTCTGGACCCTAAAAATAAATAGCAATCTGAAAAGAAAATCCAGTTTACTAGTCAATATAGGCATCCCCTTTAAACCCTTACCTACCTATCACAAATAACCCACTGCACAATCCAATTAGAACTTGCATTAGAGGCAGAGGGTGCTAAGAGGGAAGGGTGATCTGCCAGAACACAGCTATCATGTCCTAAATCCCTCACAAACATCAAAGCAGCCAACCATTACCAAAATATGGGGTTGGAAGAGGACGTAAGGGTGAGGAGGCAGAAAAGGATAAAATTGCAGAATGATAACAGAGAAGGGAAAAAAATTAACAATTCAGTCAGAATATACCCTCAGGTTAGAAATAAGGATGAATAAACAGTGTTTTTCACCGTGTCTGAAAGAGCTTTTACTAAGAAAAAATGAGTACAGATATTCCTTGATTTACAATGGGGTTACATCCCCCAAAACCCATTATACATTGAAAATATCCTAAGTCAGGGGCGCCTGGGTGGCTCAGTTGGTTAAGCGACTGCCTTCAGCTGAGGTCATGATCCCGTAGGCCCGGGATGGAGTCCCACATCGGGCTTCCTGCTCGGTGGGAAGCCTGCTTCTCCCTCTCTCACTCCCCCTGCTTGTGTTTCCTCTCTGGCTGTGTTTCTCTCTGTCAAATGGGTACAATCTTTAAAAAAAAAAAAAAAAGAGAGAGCGAGAGAAAGAAAATATCCTAAGTCAAAAATGCATTCCTTACCGCTGGCCTACTGAGCATGATGGCTTAGTCTTGCCCTCCATAAACAATAAACATGCTCAGAACACTGACATTATGACCACGGTTGGGCAAAATCATCTAATACAAACCTTGTTTTACAATAAAGTATTGAGGGGCGCCTGGGTGGCTCAGTTGGTTGGGCAACTGCCTTCGGCTCGCGTCATGATCTCAGAGACGCGGGATCGAGTCCCAAATCGGGCTCCCTCCTCGGCAGGAGGCCTGCTTCTCCCTCTCTCACTCCCCCTGCTTGTGTTCCCTCTCTGGCTGTGTTTCTCTCTGTCAAATATAAAAATCTTTAAAAAAAAATACAATAAAGTATTGAATAGCTCAGGTAGTTTACTGAATACTGTATTCAAAGTGAAAAACAATGGGTGTATGCGTACAGAATGGCTGTTGGAGTCGGTGTTTACCCTTCGATCATGTTGCTGACCAGGAGCTGCGGCTGCCCAGCAGCATCAGGAGAGAGTGTCGTACCACTAGTCCGGGAAACAATCAAAATCCAAACTTCAAAATATAGTTTCTACTGGATGCATAACATTTTCACACCATCATAAAGTGGAAAAATCATTGTGTTAAACCATTGTTAAGAACTGTCTGTAATTAGACTGAATTACTATGGTTTGGTACAAAATATACAAATATAGGTTTCTTTTTCCTCTGCCTATAACACAGGAGCAACCCCAGAAGATATTGCAGGGGCCTTAGAATGGAAGAATATGAACTTGGAAACAAAAAAATTTTAAGTGCTAAGCATTTTTTTTCCTTGAATCTGTTTTAGGATACTCTCTGACAAGGTCTTTAAAGGGTTCACTGTTGATTAAACTATTTTCATGGTCTAATGAAAGTCCTATTAATTCAGACTGTGTTGTGTACACTGACTTTTGTCATAGCAAGAATCAGCAGAAGTAACAGTTCTTCAAATTAACCAAGTGCTCCTAAGGTTAAGCAGAAAAAATGTATGTAGTGTCCAAGCACTATTTAGTGCCTCAAAAAAAGCTAACAAAGAGGCTGTTATTTAAAGAAAATAAAAATAAAAAATAACAGCCTCTTTGTTAGCTTGTTTTGAAGATTTTATTTATTTATTTGACAGAGAGAGAGAGATCACAAGTAGGCAGAGAGGCAGGCAGGCAGGGAGAGAGAGGAGGAAGCAGGCTCCCTGCCAAGCCGAGAGCCCGGTGCGAGCCTCGATCCCAGGACCCTGAGATCATGACCTGAGCTGAAGGCAGAGGCTTTAACCCTCTGAGCTACCCAGGCGCCCAGAGGCTGTATTTTTTAAGTTTAAGCAGAAGGAAAGTAATTTCTACTGTACAGAAGAACAGTTTGGCTCTTTGAATATTTCAGATAAAAAACTGTAATGCTAAGAAAAGATCAAAATTAGAGACAACCTACTTTCCAGCTCTGAATTACCATCATTAGATTGCACAAATCATCGGGTAGGGACAGAATACACCAAAATAAAAATCACAAGTTGAAACAGCCTTGAAGGCAGTTCTTCCCCTTAAATGAAGCCTTTATACTAAACAAATCCATACAGCTCCTGTGTACTGCCTTTTGACAAGGTGTAAATCAAAGATTTTGTTCCATAATGCCTGGCAATTTTCCACATTTAAGATGTGATAAAGAAAACCATTGGGTTTCTTCATGATTTTTTTTTTAAGATTTTATTTATTTGACAGAGAGAAACACAGCCAGAGAGGGAACACAAGCACCCCACGATTTTTTTTTTTTTTAAGTAATCTTTATACCCAATGCGGGGCTTAAACTCACAAACCTGAGATCAAAAGTCGCATGCTTCACCAACTGAGCCAGTCATGTGCCCCAAGAAAACCAACATTATTTTTAAGAATTTATTTATTTATTTGAGATAGAAGGGAGAGAGAACACAAGTTAGAGAGGAGGAGCAGGGGAATAGAGGAAGAGGGAGAAGGAGCCAGGCTCTTGATCCCAGGACCTAGGATCATGACCTAAGTCAAAGACAAATGCTTAACCAACTGAGCCACGCAGGCACCCCCAACATTATTCTGTTAAGATCTTTTTTATTTATTTCGGAGAGAGAGAGAATGTGCTGGTTGCGGGGGCAGAAGGAGAAGGAGAGAGTCTTAAGCAGACTGAGCTGAGCCTAGAGCTTGATCCCTGAGATCATGACGTGAGCCAAAATCAAAAGTCAGACACTTATATGACTAACCCACCCAGGCACCCCAGAAAACCAACTTTAATTTTCTGTATGACTAGACCCAACTTTAAAGTTACCACTAAAAAGTACACTTTTGTTTAAGTTATTCTAATAGGTCTAAATAAAAACAAAAAGCTCAAAATCCCAAACGTCCAAGTGTCACACTTAGCCTCTGGACATACCAATTTCAACACTGTAGTAACACCAGAAAATTCAGTCACAAAAATTGTTTCCTAAATTTCTAATTAATAGTTTAAAATCTCATGGAAACTGGGTGGCTCAGTCAGTTAGGCATCTGCCTTCAGCTCAGGCCACGGTCCTGGGGTCCTGAGATTGAGCCCTGTGTTGGGTGCCCTGCTCAGCAGGAAGTGTGCTTCTCCCTCTCCCTCTGACCCTCCCCTCCCCACTTGCACTCTTGCTCGCTCTCTAATTAATTAATTTTTAAAAAATCTTTTATGAGCGCCTGGGTGGCTCAGTTGGTTAAGCGACTGCTTTCGGCTCAGGTCATGATCCCGGAGACCCAGGATCGAGTCCCACATCGGGCTCCCTGCTCGGCAGGAAGCCTGCTTCTCCCTCTCTTACTCCCCCTGCTTGTGTTCCCTCTCTGGCTGTGTTTCTCTCTGTCAAATAAATAAAATCTTAAAAAGAAAAAAAACTTTTAAAAAATTGTTCAAAAACCTCAAACCTAAAACGCTAGGAGATTCATTAGTTTGGACATTGCAATACCCGCTTTTTGCTTTACAAGAAGAAAAAAATTTTAAAGTACTCAAAAGCTCCTTGGACTACAAAGTACAAAACAGTTCTTTCCAAACCACATTTGATGACTTATGTGTAAATGAGTCAAAAACATACAGATTAGATTTCTGTGAAAATATACGTAAGTTTAAAAA
The DNA here is from genome assembly GCA_004023965.1 of Spilogale gracilis. Lineage (NCBI taxonomy): Eukaryota > Metazoa > Chordata > Mammalia > Carnivora > Mephitidae > Spilogale > Spilogale gracilis. The sequence goes on from PITA01016750.1 coordinate 42,117, forward strand.
TTAGAGGGGAAAAAGTGATTGGCATAATATGCTTTGGGTTTTGCTGAATGTAAACATTTAAAAGTTCTGAAAAGTTCAACAAAGATACAGCTATTCACCAATCAAGCATCCAGTTTCAACTTTTCCACTTTGAAGGACTATATAAAAATGTGTCCTAAGTCAAGCTCTTCCTAATTGTCTGAATTCTCTAACAGAGGGTAGGTAAGTTTACTTCCTACCCCAAAATATTTGAAAACACAAGATATACCATTCCTTTTGCTTAATGTTCCACAAATGTCTAAAAAGCAAACTCAATTCAACTTAGTTGGATCAATAAGACAATTTCAGGTTTTCTAAGCCAGTGTGTTTTAAACGAAGCATGGATATTGGCCTTAGGGAAGGCCAATAATTATGATATATTATCTAAGCAATCTTTCTAAGCCAAACCACAGCACGTCTTTCCAAAACTCACATTCTACCAAACTGATACTCCACGCAGTAGGGAAAGAGTTCAGAATGCAAAGATTGTCCAAAGCAAAACTTAAATACCAGAAACATGAACATGCTGAGTTACACTGCCCTCTAGAGTCTCCTTCAGATGTTCTCTTTGGTCTGAAATAAATTCTATTACCCTTCAAATTAAGCAAGCTTTCAGCATTCTAATATTGCAGATTGACTTTTTTCTTTTAATGGACTGATAAAAGTCATTCTAAGACCTATAATATTTCAAATGCCCACCATTATTAAAGATCAGCAGAAGTTCCCAACCGACAGGAAACCACGCAAAACAGAATTTTATATCTGCATTTTTTTTTAAGTTTTAAATGACTCAAACTGCAGAGCAAAGATGACTTGTAGCATAAATTAACTGACCCAGGTAGCCATGAGTTCCTTCTAGCAAAACTGCAAGTTCATACATTTGATCAAACATACAAATGTTGGCCCCATATAGCTAGTGTTCCCCAGGGCTACTTCTCAGCTTGCATCTGTCTTCTCAACTCCTAGCAGTTCCTGCCTTTTCCCTAGCCAAGCAACCAGAGTCCTAAAGGGAACTTAAGGAGCTAATGAGAAGCCATAGCAACCAAGAGCTGTGTTAAGTGCAATGCACAAACACCAATACCTTCTTTTCCTAAGCACGCAATAAGCAACCTGCCAAAGACTCAAAGTAAATTAAAACCATCTCTCTGATCTAATAACTCCATAGGCACCTATAACACACCATAATCTGAGATGGTTTATTATTCTTTATCTTTAAAACTTATTAAAATGTATGTTTTACCATTTGCCAAGGATGGTAGAGCTTGCTTCAGCTATTATAGTGACTGGGGTTTGTTTGTCTTTTTTTCCTGTTTGTTTTAATCTAGATTCACATGAGAAAATAAAGCCTCAACTCTGCTCAAATCTTGTTTAGAGAAAAATAAAAAAAAAAAAATCTGTATCTCCTCAACACCAAAAAAGCAGTTCTCAAGAGAGAAACCAAAATTAAGATGCAATGTTCCACAATAAAATATCTATTATTACTTTTGAAAGCAAGTAGTGAAAGTGATCTTGGTGCTCCGACACAGTAAATAAAAAGAGTATTTTTACAGACTCTAGAACAGGGACTACTAAGCTAGGGCCTATGAATCAAGTGCATGCAGCTTGTTTTTATAAATAAAGTTTTAATGGAACACAGTCTTGTCCATTTATTTACATAAAGCTAATGCTTGGCTGTTTGCTCCCCAGGAGGGCAGAGTTGAATGGTTGCCATTGAGACCAAAACAGTTTGCAAAGGCTAAAATATTTACTGTCTGGCCCTTCAAAGAAAAAGCCTGCCAATTTCTGCTCTAGAACAAAGATTCCCAGACTTCTCCAGGGATTCTGAAGCATGCTATATACACAAGCACAGGATGGGTGCCAGTTTGACTGTTATCCAGCCTGTACTAAAAATGAAGGGAATGACATGATGGGAACATGTGGGAAGAAGGAACTGACAGATGCAGCTGATTCATCCCATATAATGGTTCCTACGCATTAGGCTTTCCAAAAGACTAATGCCGAGCTCTAAGGTTTTCTTTTAGGTATTTTTAAATATTTCTATAAGGAATAAATGGGAAAAATAAAAATTTCTACAATTTTACTTATGGCCATGCTACAATAAGAGCTTACTTCTGAAGTGGGTTGATAGCCATATCAAAGAGAACATTTCCAGTGACCTTAGAGTTAACTATCACAGTAAGTATCATTATAATCAGATCTCAAAATGAATTTGAAGTAAATATCAAGGACTTACATCAGTGAACTATCAAAATAACGATTATCTTCCACAACCTACAATATGAAATATATAAATCTCCATGAAGGTAACTATAAGTCAATACAAAAAACAGTATGAAGATGATCTGGTCAGGAGAGCCAGATTCTAATCTAGGTTTGAACTCTGTATAATCTTATAAAAGTCATTTGCCTTGAACTTGTTAAAGTTCAGTGTTCTCATCTTTAAAATGAGAGGATTGGGCTAAATCACTGGGTCTCAGCACCATGAGCATTCATCAGAATCACCTAAAGAAACTTGTTTTAACAAAGAATACGGGGCACCAGACTTCCAGTTTTGGTTCTGACCCACAGAGCTTAGAAGTCATCACTCCCATCTTCAGAGAAAGAAAAAAAGAATCCTGAAATCAATCACTTTTCTTAGATCCATCAGAGAATTTAGATCAAGGGCAAACCACCACACCAAAATCTGAAGAGAAAAGAAAATACTGAGATTCACAGCTGAGATCAGCTTACCTGTAGCAAAACTACAAGAGCCACTAATTGGTAAGAACACTTAAATGGTAATTTTGTCAAATTTCCTAAGACTTAATGCCTCATTTGAGAGTTAAAAACTCCCGGAGGTCCAGACTTAGGGAAACCTGGATGTAAGTTTTACCTTGGGAGCCTCACCAGGTTCCCACATAAAGACGAGAGAAAAATTCCCTAGTGTTTTGGGCAGGGGTGGGGAGAGTACCAATTCTGAAATATTTCAGAGCACCCTCCATAAGGAAGGCCTGTCCTCTAAGGGCAACTGCTTTGCCAGAGGCTATCTGACACAAGGAAAATACAGTCAACTCTAGCCCCCTCCGGCCTTCCTGTCCCACAGAAGAGGGTTGGGAGAAGGGACGGGCGAGGAGACTAAGAAACTTCTGAAGATCACAGCCCACTAAGAAACAAATTTTAATATAAGATTATAAAATGTTTCTCCTCCCCAATGCCTTATCACCAAATCAGCAGGGCTCCTGTATAAGTGACAGTGGATTACAAGTGAGAGCTGCAACACAGATCCTAGTTAAGAAGGAATTCTTAGGAGGGGCGCCTGGGGGACTCAGAGGGTTAAGCCTCTGCCTTCCGCTCAGGTCCTGATCTCAGGGTCCTGGGACCCAGGCCCACATCAGCGGGGAGCCTGCTTCCCCCTCTTTCTCTG
>PITA01016751.1:0-45652 GCA_004023965.1 Spilogale gracilis
ATTCTTTCCAACCAGTATCTTGATGTCTTCTTAATAAAATTGGACCTGCAGACCAGAGGAGAGGTGCCATCAGACTGTCTTCGTCTCGGTTTCAGTTAGGTCTCCACTCAGAGAGGAGTCACCTCAGAGAGGTCTTCCCTGGCCTCTCTAGTATGTTCCCCTTCCCAGTGATGTTCTTTCACTTTTATGGGCCAGCATGAGAAAATTTCTGATTTATTGATGTGTGCCCATGTTTCTTTCTGTCCCCCTTGAGGTTGCAAGGCCTTGTCTTGTGTCCTTCAGTGTCCCTAGGGCCTGGAATAAGGCCTAGCACATCCTAGGTCGTCCACGAAAACATTTGAACGAATAAACAAACTAGAGCACTGGTTCTCACAGTCTGCTCCACAGACTTCTGGGGGTCTCTACACCCTTCTAGGGGGCCTGGGAAGTCAAAGAGTAAGTCAGAATTTGTCTTTTTTCACTGTATGTTGCTGACGTCATTTACAGTGATGGTGGGTAGAGCTACCATGGCAACAAAATGTTCTGGTAAGCATTGCTTCTTCACAGTAGAAACAAGACAAAAAACCAGGATTCTGACAGTAAGACAAGATAAAGGCCAGTTTCACCTAAGTTTGTCCTTGATGATGGGGCACCTGGGTGGCTCAACTGGTTAAGCGTCTGCCTTCAGCTCAGGTCATGATCACAGGGTTCCTGGATCAAGCCCACCCCCTGTTCAGTGGGGACCCCGCTTCTCCCTTTCCCTCTGCTACTCTTCCTCGCTTCTGCTCTTGCTCTCAAATAAATAAATAAAGTCTTAAAAAAAAGAATATCCTTAATGATGGGTAAAACAGGTGAAGGGGATGAAAGAACCCACTCATCGTGACAAGCACTGAGTCCCGTATAGAATTGTTGAGGTATTGGGGCGCCTGGGGGGCACAGCCGTTAAGGGTCTGCCTTCAGCTCAGGTCATGATCTTGGAGTCCCTAGACGAGTCCTGCATCGGGTTCCCTGCTCTATGCGAAGCCTGCTTCTCCTTCTCTCACTCTCCCTGCTTGCGTTCCCTCTCTGGCTGTGTTTCTCTCTGTCAAATAAATAAAATCTTAAAAAAAAAAAAAGGCATTGTTGAGTTATTATATTGCACACCCAAAACCAACAGAACACTGTACACTAATTATGCTGGTATTAAAATATAAATACATACATACATGGGAAAAAAGTCCTTGAGGAAGCAATAAAAATTCTTAGTTTTATTAAAACTCAATCCTTGAGTGTACGAAATAAAAAGCAGTCATAAAGTACTTCTGCACAGCAAAAGATAAATAGTTGTCCTGAGGAAAAGAAGTTGTTTGAAATGTGAATTAAACTCAACCCGTTTTGTTTTTTTTTTAAGATTTTATTTATTTATATAGACAGAGAGAAACACAGCCAGAGAGGGAACACAAGCAGGGGGAGTGAGAGAGGGAGAAGCAGGCTTCCCGCCCAGCAGGGAGCCCGATGTGGGACTCAATCCCAGGTCTCCAGGATCATGACCTGAGCCAAAGGCAGTCACTCAACCAACTGAGCCACCCAGGCACCCCAACCCCTGTTTTTTTTTTTTTAAAAAAGATTTTATTTATTTGGGAGAGAAAACAAGCAAGAGCACACAAGCAGGGGGAGTAACAGAGGAGAGGGAGAAGCTGATTCCCTGCTGAGCAGGAAGCCTGAGGTGGGGGATGATCCCAGGACCCCATGATCATGACCTTAGCCAAAGGCAGATATTTAACCCACTGAGCCACCCAGGTGCCCTGTCACCCCCCCCTTTTTTTTTGTAATATCCCTTTTCCTTGAAAGAGTGACTGACCACAAAAAAATAAAAAATCTATGATATTGGGGTGCCTGGGTGGCTCAGTTGGTTAAGCAACAGCCTTTGGCTCAGGTCATGATCCTGGAGACCTGGGATCGAGTCCCACATCGGGCTCCCTGCTCTGCAGGAAGCCTGCTTCTCCCTCTCTCACTCCCCTTGCTTGTGTTCCCTCTCTGGCTATGTTTCTCTCTGTCAAATAAATAAAATCTTTAAAAAAAAAATCTATGATAATTCACACTTGGGTATTGGCAGACATTTTTTGGAAAACAGAGAGTTTTCCCTTCCAAGGAAAATAGCTGGTAGTGTTCATTGCCAATTTTGAAATTTGAGCTTTAAAACAAATCTTGGAATTTTGGAAAACTTGTATTTACCACCGAGAGTGTGACAGCTTTCTGAAACCTGAGGACTGTTCTGATGAGCTTGGGGTTGATGTTCGTGAGTGTGACATTGTGGTATTGAGTCATGAAATGGGTCAGCATTTGGAAGAGCAGCATAACTCAATGAAACAAATATTTTCCCAATGACTGATGCACATTGTTCCCAAACCATGCATGGGTAAAAGGTCTATTCAAAGTATAGTATAGACCAAGGGATTTTAATGTAAGAGAATGAAAAAGCTCATTGATGTGATATCAGATTCCGCCTTGCAACTAACATTTAAGAAACTGTCCCTTATCCAGTTTTGGTGTGATATCTAAGAAAAATATCCCTGGGCACCTGGGTGGCTCGGTGGGTTAAAGCCTCTGCTTTTGGCTCAGGCTATGATCTCAGGGTCCTGGGATCGAGGCCCGCATCGCATCGGGCTCTCTGCTTGGCAGGGAACCTGCTTCCTCCTCTCTCTCTGCCTGCCTCTCTGCCTACTTGTGATCTCTCTCTCTGTCAAATAAATAATTAAAATCATTTAAAAAAAAGAAAATAAAAATATCCCTGATTATTTGGAAACGCTATGAAACACTCCTCTCTTTTCCAACTGCATTATTTTTATGAAGTCAGATTTTTTTCCATATATTTCAGCCAAAACAACATACTACAACAGACTGAATGTATAAAAAGATATGAGGGGCGCCTGGGTGGCTCAGTTGGTTAGGGCACTGCCTTCGGCTCAGGTCATGATCCCAGGGACCAGGGATCGAGCCCCACATCGGGCTCCCTGCTCAGCAGGAAGCCTGCTTCTCCCTCTCTCACTCCCCCTGCTTGTGTTCCCTCTCTGGCTGTGTTTCTCTCTTTCAAATAAATAAAATCTTAAAAAAAAAAAAGATATGAGAATCTGTCTGTCTTCTCTTAAGCCAGTCTTTAAAGAGATTTGCAAAAATGCCACTCTCCTCATGATTTTTCTTAATTTGGAAAATATGGTTATTTTTCATAAACGGTTACATTAAAAGGTATATGTTTTATAATATTATTTTGAGTGAATTAAAAATAAATATTTTTAAAAAGATTTTATTTATTTATTTGAGAGAGAGAGAGAGAGGAAGAGCATGAGAGGGGAGAAGGTCAGAGGGAGAAGCAGACTCCCTGCAGAGCTGTAGCCGGATGTGGGGCTCCATCCAAGGACTCCAGGATCATGATCTGAGCTGAAGACATGTCCAAAGGACTGAGCCACCCAAGGCTCGCCCCCTCATTATTCTTTGAAGTGAAAAATTTTTTTGGTTATGTCTCCCTTTTTTTATTATTGAGGTACGGTTGACACACAATATTCTATTAGTTTAAGGTGCACAACAGTATGACTCTAGAGTTGTCCACATTTCTCAGTGCTCACCATGAAAAGTATAGTCACCATTTGCCAGCATACAATGCTGTTACAATATTGACTATTTTCCCTATGCTGTACTTTGTGTTTTTTTAATATTTTATTTATTTATTTGACAGAGAGATCACAAATAGGCAGAGAGGCAGGCAGAGAAAGAGGGGGAAGCTGACTCCCCACTGAGCAGAGAGCCCGATGTGGGACTCAATCCCAGGACTCTGAGATCATGACCTGAGCCTAAGGCAGAGGTTAAACCCTCTGAGCCACCCAGGTGCCCCCCTATGCTGTACTTAAAAAAAAAAACCTTAATTTTACTTTTTTAAAAAAAGATTTTATTTATTTGGCAGAGAGAAACACAGCGAGAGAGGGAACCCAAACAGGGGGAGTGAGAGAGGGAAAAGCAGGCTTCCCACCGAGCAGGGAGCCCAATGCAGGGCTTGATCCTGGGACTCCAGGATCATGACCTGAGCCGAAGGCAGTCGCTTAACCAACTGAGCCACCCAGGCACCCCAAATTTTACTCTTTTACTTTATTATTTTATTTGCATTCCATTAATTAACATATAGTACATTGCTAGTTTCAGAGGTAGAGGTCAGTGATTCATCAGTCTTATACCCCCTGCCCTCCTTAATGTCCATCATCCAGTTATCCCATTCCCCACCCAGCAACCCTCGTTTTTTTTCCCTATAGTTAAGAGTCTCTTATGGTTTGTCTTCCTCTCTGATTTCATCTTGTTTTCTTTTTCCCCCCCTTCCCCTATGATTCTCTGTTTTGTTTCTTAAATTCCACATATCAGTGAAATCATACAATAATTGTCTTTCTCTGCTGGGCTTATTTTGCTTAGCATAATACCCTTTAGTTCCATCCATGTCATTGCTAATGGCAAGAATTCATTTTCTGATGGCTGCATAGTACTCGTGTGTGTGTGTGTGTGTGTGTGTGTGTGTGTGTGTATCACATCTTCTTTACCCATTCATCTGTCCATAGACATCTAGCCTCTTTCTATAGTTTGGCTATTATGGACATTGCTGCTATAAACATTGGGGTGCATTACCCCTTCGGATCACTACATTTGTGTCTTTGGGGTAAATACCCAGTAGTGTGATTGCTGGGTTGCAGGGTAGCTCTATTTTCAACTTTTTGAGGAACCTCCATCCTGTTTTCCAGAGTGGCCGCACCAGCCTGCACTCCCACTAACAGTGTAGGAGGGTTCCCCTTTCTCCTCATCCTCGCCAACATCTATTATTTCCTGACTTGCTAACTTTAGCCATTCTGACTGGTGTGAGGTGGTATCTCATTGTGTGTGTGTGTGTGTGTGTGTGTGTGTGTGTGTGTTTTTAAGATTTTATTCATTTGACAGAGAGAAACACAGCCAGAGAGGGAAGACAAGCAGGGGGAGCGAAAGAGGGAGAAGCAGGCTTCCTGCCCAGCAGGGAGCCCGATGTGGGACTCGATCCCAGGTCCCTGGGATCATGACCTGAGCCGAAGGCAGTCGCTTAACCAACTGAGCCACCCAGGTGCCCCTCACTGTGGTTTTGATTTGCATTTCCCTGATGCCGAGTGATGTTGAGCATTTTTTCATGTGTCTCTGGGCCATTTTTATGTCTTCTTTGGAGAAATATCTGTTCATGTCTTCTGTCCATTTCTTGACTGGATTATTTGTTCATCCAGTGTTGAGTTTGATAAGTTCTTTGTAGATTTTGGATACTAGCCCTTTATCTGATAAAGCATTTGCCAGTATCTTCACCCATTCTGTGGGCTATCTTTTGGTTTTGTTGACTGTTTTCACTGTGCAAAAGCTTTTTATCTTGAAGAAGTCTCAACAGCTCATTTTTTGCCTTTGTTTCCTTTTTTTTTTTTTTTAAAGATTTTATTTATTTGACAGAGATAAACACAGCCAGAGAGGGAACACAAGCAGGGGGAGTGAGAGAGGGAGAAGCAGGCTTCCCGCCGAGCAGGGAGCCTGATGTGGGGCTTGATCCGGGGTCTCTGGGATCATGACCTGAGCCCAAGGCAGTCGCCTAACAAACTCAGCCACCCAGGCGCCCCTGCCTTTGTTTCCTTTGACTTTGGAGACGTGTGTGGCAAGAAGTTGCTGCAGCTGAGGTCAAAGAGCTTGCTGCCTGTGTTCTCTGCTAGGATTTTGATGGATTCTTGTCTCATATTTAGGTCTTTTATCCATTTTGAGTTTAGTTCTGTGTACAGTGTAAGAAAAGTGAAATTTTTAAGAAGCAGCTTTTGAAACTAGATTATCAGGGTTCTCATACTAGCCTTGCCGCTCCCTAATGGTGTGATGTTGGACCAGTTCTGAAACGTTTCATATCCTAATCTGTAGAATATAGAGAATCGGGTGCCTGGGTGGATCAGTGGGTTAAAGCCTCTGCCTTCAGCTCAGGTCATGATCTCATGATCCTGGGATCAAGGCCGGCATCGGGCTCTCTGCGGAGCCTGCCTCCTCCTCTCTCCCTACTTGTGATCTCTCTCTCTGTCAAATAAATAAATAAAATCTTAAAAAAAAAAAAAAGAATATAGAGAATCACCTTGACCTCATAGGGTTGTTGTGAGGATTAAATGACCTAAGGCCATAATTAAATGATGCTTGAACCCAGTAGAAGTGGACTATTATTTGCCTTCCTACAATTCTGTGGAGAGTGATCAACTTGGGGAGAAACCTAGAAATCATTTCATGTGAAGAACATGAAGGAAAAGAAGTGTGAAGTTATTTTTAAATATTCGAAAGTCCGATGCGGGAGAGCAAACCCTTTCCTTGTACTCTAGAGAGGACTACAACCCCTGAGTTTAACAAAGCCATTCTGGCTAACCCTCTCCAGTCCCCAGCTCCCTGTGAGGTCCCGCAATGGTCTCTTATCAGAGAGAGAGATATATATATCAGCATTTGCCAATCTGCAATTATAATTATTTGGGTGTCGGATTCTCCCATTGGATGGTCTCATTCCACAAATATTTATAAAGTGATTCCGGTATGCTGGACACTACCTGTGTTAGGCCCTGGGGCTCATAGATCAGTGAGATGATGCCCCAGGACTGCAGAAGGTTCCAGCCCCAGGAGAAAGCCCCTTGGTGAATTTGAGGAATCCACATTTCTGCTCCTTACAGCAGGTCCCCTCCTAATTCCTGCAAAGTCCTTAGTTTGGGACCCGACACAGCAGCTACGTCTCCAAAGTAAATCACCAGACAGGAATGGAAAGTTGCAGAGGGCAATTCCCGGCCGTCCCTGAGTCTGGAAACATGCGCTTTCTGGGCCTGCAGCACCCTCTAGTGTCCATCCTGGGTAAGGCAGGTCCAACGCGCAACTTAATTAGATCCCTATTTATGCCAAAGGTTTCTTCCGTTAGTTTAGTGCTGTTTATGGTTAAGCGGCTCTCAGGTCTCCGCTACAAGACAAAACCACTGACGGTTTATGAAATAATGAATAACGAAGTTGCCAACATTTTTGAGAACGTACTATGTCCCAGGCCCTGTGTTAATTGCTTGCCTGGTTACCCACATGGAGGATTCTATTATCATTATCATTATGATTAGTAATTATTTCCAGTATACAGATGAAGAAACCAAGGAAAGTGACACAGCAAGCTGGCAGAAGTGCCAGAATTCAGTCCAAGTGGTCAGATTTCATAACCATGGTCTTAATTAGTTTTGGTTTATGGTCAAACGAAAAGCCATAACCATCAGCAATCCCAAGATAATTCTGGTCACATTTCTCCTGGCTGCTTGGGAGAATTATTATCGATGGAAATCAAGATTTATATTAAAATATCAAATATAGAATGAGAATGAGCCTTTCTTGGATTTACACTGAAAGGGACAGGAAGAAATAATTCTAGTATTTTCGAACTGTGGGCTGTGACTCATGGATGGGTTGTGTAAACAGCTTAGTGAATTGTAACCAGAACTTTAAAAATAAAATACAATAGGGCACCTGGGTAGCTCAGCGGGTTAGGGCCTCTGCCTTCGGCTCGGGTCATGATCTCAGGGTCCTGGGATCGAGGCCCACATCGGGCTCTCTGCTCAGCGGGGAGCCTGCTTCCTCCTCTCTCTCTGCCTACTTGTGATCTCTCTCTGTCAAATAAATAAATAAAATCTTAAAAAAAAAAAAAATAAAAAAAAAAATAAATAAAAATAAAATACAATAGACTGGGGAAAACGCTAGAGTACATAATAACCCAGTACTTATTCTCAGTCTCTCAATTTCTCTCTCTCTTCTGTATGTGCATATAGATAATATGTATAAATATGTATGTGGGACTAACCCAAGCCATATAAAAACCAGTGATCTAGCTCTCTTACTGCCTGCCCAGGACTATGGTCAGGCCAATTTCCTCTGAATGCCCCATGCTGCCAGAACAATTTTCTTGGGTCTAAATTAAATTCTTCATGCCACGAGCCATCCCTCTCTCTTTTTTTGGAAATGAAGAATTTTGATCTCTTCTTTTTTGGGTGACAGGACTTGTGATGAAAACAGTAAGCTTATTTTTTTTAAGATTTTATTTATTTGACAGAGAGATCACAAGTAGGCAGAGAGAGAGGAGGAAGCAGGCTCCCCGCTGAGCAGAGAGCCCGATGTGGGCCTTGATCCCAAGACTCTGAGATCACGACCGAAGCTGAAAGCGGAGGCTTTAACCCACTGAGCCACCCAGGCGCCCTAAGCTTATTTTTTGAATCTCACTTACAGAGACGCCTGGGTGGCTCAGTCAGTTAAGCAGCTACCTTTGGCTCAGGTCATGATCCCAGGGTCCTAGGGTCCTACGATTGAGCCCCACATCCAGCTCTTTGTTCAGTGGAGAGCCCCCTTCTCCCTCAGTCTGCTGCTCCCCCTGCTTGTGCTCTCCCTTTCTCCCTGACAAATAAATAAATCTTTAAAAAAATCTCGCTTGTGTATTCAATTCTTTTTTTCTCTAAACTTCAGAGGTTGAAGTTAGTTTTCTCTACAATGGTTTGTTGAAGGATGATAGGCACTGATAAGTTGCAATTTGTATTTGAGTTTCAAGGAAATGAAATAATCTGTCCCATTTCACATAGCTAATTAGAGGAAGATCTGGGGTTTTATTTTATTTTATTTTTTTAAAGATTTTTTATTTATTTGACAGAGAGAAACACAGCCAGAGAGGGAACACAAGCAAGGGGAGTGAGAGAGGGAGAAGCAGGCTTCCCGCCGAGCAAGGAGCCCGATGTGGGGCTCGATCCTGGGTCTCCAGAATCATGACCTGAGCCGAAGGCAGTTGCCCAACCAACTGAGCCACCCAGGCGCCCCAGATCTGGGGTTTTAAACACAGGACAAGCTGCCTCTGGGATAGCAGCTTTTAACCATGATGTTGTATAAAAGAAGATCCCCGTCGGTAGCCAGGGCTGAGAGCGTTTAGGATGCTAGCTAGGGTGGGAGGAGAGTATGTGTTGAGTTTTGTTGTACAAGCCACTACATTTTATGGAGATGTTTGGGTTCCAGAGTGTTGGAGATCCCACGATAATTAACTGGATAGTAGGTTCTTGGTGTTCGTGCCCTGTTCTCTTACCCTGAGGGTATGTGAGTTACAGCGGAAGACACTGGGCAAGGCCTCCAAATAGCTCTCAGATGCTTGCTCTTATTTTCCTCAGATAAGAGATGAAGAGACTGAGGTTCAGGCTGGCTCACAGAGAGGAAATTGCAGAGATGCAAATCAGGTAAGAAACATGCTAATGAAGTAGGGTTATTCCCCCCCCCCCACAGGCACTATGTTAAACCATTTCCATATATTATCATATGTAATCATCTCAAAGAACTACCAGCTGAGTTTTAAGTTAAGGAAACTGAGACTCAGAGCAGTTGGTTGGGTGCCCAAGGTCACACAGCGAGTGGAGTCTTATCACACTTGGGTCTGCCTGTCTCCAAAGACCTTGCTCTCCACCGCTCCGATACCTAACCAGAGATTGTTGGATTTTTTCCTGGGTCGCAGGACAGAGTGAATTTAAAAAGAGAAAAGAAAGTATAACCATAAAAGAATCGGGATGGTGTGGTGGTTAGCAGTCAGTAACTGTTGGGGAGGGGCACCTGGGTGGCTCAGTCAGTTGACTGTCGCCTCTTGATTTCAGTTCCGTTCATGGTCTCAGGGTCATGAGATGGAGCCTTTCATGGGGTTCTGAGCTCAGTTAGGAGTCAGCTTCAGAGTCCTTCCCTCCGCCCTTCTACCCCCAACTTGCATGCACACTGGACATTTCTCTCTCTCAAATAAATACATAAATCTTTTTAAAAAGTAAATGTTGGGGCGTCTGGGTAGCTTATTCATTAAGCGTCTGCCTTCGGCTCGGGTCATGATCCCGGAGTCCTGGGATCAAGCCCCACATCGGACTCCCTGCTCAGCGGGAAGCCTGCTTCTCCCTCTCTCACTCTCCCTGCTTGTGTTCCCTCTCTGCTGTGTTTCTCTCAGTCAAATAAATAAATAAAATCTTTAAAAATAAATAAATAAATGTTGGTGATTATTTGTTCCAATTATTTATCGTTGCACAACAAATTGTCTACAAGCTTGGTAGGGCCATCAATGCCTCTTTGCTAAAATAAAAATATCTTCAGGACAAAGCCAGACCTGTTCTTACAGCATATTCCACCAGAAAGAGGGGGAGCCTTTCCTGCCTTCTGTTCCTGACCAAAGGCCACAATGGGAGAAGATTGCCCCTGCCCCAGACCCCTTGGCTACTTGAGAAGTCCCTTAGAATCAACTGAGTAAGCAGCCAAGGGAGTTCATATATTTTAAGGATGACAGCCGACCGTCACGCCTGATGAGGCTTGCCTTCTATCTGTGCCTTCCATCCCTTAATAGACATCTCTGATTGAGGCCAGGACCCCAGGGCCCACATGATTTGCCGAATGTTGGCTGTCGTCTTAGCAATAAAGGCCGTCTGGGACAACAGTTGGCCCCATCTACCCATTTTTTCAGACTTTTAGGCCATCACCAATGATCTAGCCACCTGGTCCGACAGGCGGCAGTTAACAGTGACAACTCTTTATCCATGACTCCCTTTTGGGATAAAGAACTCTCGGCATGGTCTTACTTTACAGATACCCCAAAAATTCAAATCAAGGTCAGTCGTCTCTGCATGCGCTAAGGCGGCAACACAAGGCCTAGCCCAGGCACCCTTTATCCTCTTCAGAGTTGTAGACATTTTGGGAGTGACTAAGGCATTCATTTCACTTCTGAAATACATAACCCTGGGCTCTGAAGCAGGGCATTCGACAGAACATTCGTGACGCATAGGCCTCCTAGAGTGCCAGGAGAGCTTACTTAAACAAGTTCAAGTTTCATTGAGTGAAACAACACATTTTAGTTACCAGTCAAATATCCAGGGTAAACTGTAATAGAGTCTGGGTTTGTTAATGGACTTGATTATATTTCCATGTGGTTATCAGCTCATCATCCGGGCAACAAAATAATGCTCAGTAAATTTAAAAGGATTGAAATTATACAAAGTATGTTCTCTGACCAAGAAAGAATTAAGTCAAAATCAGTAACAACAGATCTGACAAGTCGTCAGAATTTCTGGAAAAAATGGTGGCTCAGTTGGTTAAGCATCTGGCTCTTGGTTTCGGCTCAGGTCATGATCTCCTGGGTCATGGGATAGAGTCCCGAGACCAAATCTGCACTCGGCGCACTCAGCATGGAGTCTGCTGGAAATGATCTCTCTCCCTCTCCCTCTGTTCCTCCCCCTGCTCGCGTGTGTGTGTGTGCAAGCTCGTGCATGCGCTTTCTCTCTAAAATAAATAAAATTTTTATTTTAAAAAAGTTTGGAAATTAAATAAAATACTTCTTAATAAGATCATATTAGAAATCAACAAAGGAAATTAGAAAATATTTTGAGCTGAATAAAATCTAATAATACAATGTATCACAATGTGTGGGTGCAGCAAAGACAATGTTTCAAAGGAAATTATGGCTTTCATTACTTATACCAGAAAAGAAAGAAAGGTCTAGCAACCATGCTCTAAGTTTGAACCTTAAGAAATTAGAAAAAATAGAAGAGAAAAATAAACCCAAAGGAAGCAAAAGAAATGAAATAATTTCTACTCTTTAGTAGAAATCAATGAAATGGAAAAATGTGTAAATAATAGAGAAAAATCAATGACAACAAACACTTTTTTAAAAAATATTTTATTTATTTGACAGAGAGAAACACAGCCAGAGAGGGAACACAAGCAGTGGGAGTGAGAGAGGGAGAGGCAGGTTTCCCGCCGAGCAGGGAGCCCGATGTGAGACTCGATCCTGGTACTCTGGGATCATGACCTGAGCTGAAGGCAGTGGTTTAACCACTGAGCCACCCAGTTGCCCCAAACAAACACTTTTTTAAAAGATCAATAAAACTGGGACACCTGTTTGACTCAGTCAGTTAAGCTTCTGCCTTCGGCTCAGGTTATGATCCCAGGGTCGCGGAATCAAGCCCCCCATCCGATCCCTGCTCAGCGGGGAGTCCGCTTCTCCCTCTCCCTCTGCCTCTCCCCACTGCTTGTGCGTGTCTGTACACACTCGTGTGTGCTCCTTCTCTATCAAATAAATAAATAAACAAACACTTAAAAAAAAAGATCAATAAAACTGATCCACCTCCAAGCAGACAGATCAGGGGAAATAAACAACAACTGAGAAGACACACATTACCATGATCAAGAATGAAGAAGGGAACATGGCTACAGAGCCCATCTACATTTAAAAAAAAATCTGGGTGCCTGGGTGGCACAGTGGGTTAATGCCTCTGCCTTGGGCTCAGGTCATCATCTCAGGGTCCTGGGATCGAGGCCACCGGCTCTCTGCTCAGCGGGGAGCCTGTTTCCTCCACTCTCTCTGCCTGCCTCTCTGCCTACTTGTGATCTCTCTGTCAAATAAATAAAATATTTTTTAAAAAAAAGCTAAGGGTGGGGCGCCTGGGTGGCTCAGTTGGTTAAGCGACTACCTTCGGCTCAGGACATGATCCCGGAGACCCGGGATCGAGCCCCACATCGGGCTCCCTGCTCGTCGGAAGCCTGCTTCTCCCTCTCTCACTCCCCATGCTTGTGTCCCCTCTCTAGCTGTGTTTCTCTCTGTCAAATAAATAAAATCTTTGGAAAAAAAAAAAGCTAAGGGACTATTAGGAACATCTTTATGCTAATAAGTAACATAAAATACATGAACAAACTCCTTGAATGACACCTACTACCAGAGCTCACTCAAAAAGAAATACGTATATGTCAACTGCACTCAAAATTAAAAAAAAAAAAAGAAATATATAACCTGAATAGTTTTGTGACTACAAAGAAATTGAATGTGTGGTCAAAAATCTTTCCCCAAAGAAAACTGGAGGCTTAGGTGGCCTCCATGGTGGATGCTACCACACATTTAGGAAAGAACACCAATTCTACACAAACTTTCTCAGGAAACAGAAGAGGAGGCAGCACTTTCCAATTTATTCTGTGAGGTGAAGATTGCCCTAATACCAAAATGAGGAAAAAGATATGACAAAATCACACAAAACCAGAAAGGCACAAATTAATCATCCTTGTGAACATAGATACAAAAGTTCTTAAAATTTAAGCAAACCAAATGCTGCAATAAATAGCAAGACAAATGCATTAGGATCAAGTGGGGTTTATCCTGGGAACGCAAGCTCGGTTTAACACATGAAAAACCAATCAATGCAATTCAATCCACTACATCAAAAACAACAAACAAAAAAGAGGCGTAAAAACCATTCGATGCACCTGGGTGGCTCAGTCAGTTAAGCGTGTGCTTTCAGCTCAGGTCATGATCTCAGGGTCCTGGAATTGAGACCCATATCAGTCTCCCTGCTCAGCAGTCAGTGTGCTTCTCCTTCTCCCTCTCCCCCAGCTTGTGTGCTCTCTCATTCACTCTCTCTCAAATAAATAAATAAAACCTAAAGAAAAAAAATTTTTTTTAAGATTTTATTTATTTGACAGCGAGAAACACAGCCAGAGAGGGAACACAAGCAGGGGGAGTGAGAGAGGGAGAAGCAGGCTTCCTGCTGAGCCGGGAGCCGGATGTGGGACTCGATCCTGGGTCTCCGGCATCATGACCTGAGCCGAAGGCAGTCGTTTAACCAGCTGATTCACCCAGGTGCCCCTAAAGAAAATTTTTGATGAAATTCTCCATCTACTCGTGACAAAAACTTCCAGCAAACTAGGAATAGAAGGGAACTTCCTCAACTTAAGTAAGAGCAACGAAGAAGACTTACATTATACCTAATAGTGAAAGCCTGAATGCTGTCCTCATGAGGTCAGGTTAGAGCAGGGCTATTTGCTCTCACCATTAACTTTGTACAAGCGGTCCTATCCAGTGAAATAGGCATGAGAAATGAATAAGTGGCATATAGATTGGAAAGAAATAAAACTGTCTTTATTCACAGATGAAATGATCATCTATGTTGAAAATCCTAAAGAAGGGGCACCCACATTGGGCTCCCTGCTCGGCGGGAAGCCTGCTTCTCCCTCTCTCACACTCTCTTGCTGTGTTTCTCTCTGTCAAATAAATAAAATATTTTTAAAAATCCTAAAAAATATACAAAAAAAGCTTCTAGAGCTAATAAGTAAGAGTTATGAAGAAAGTCATAGGATACAAGTAAAATATACACCAACCAGATGACCCAGCAATTCCGCTCTTAGGTGTTTTCCCAAGAGAAATGAAGACACCTGTCCTCATGAAGCTTTGTAGTGAATGTTTATGGCAGCTTTATTCATAATAGCCCCAAAGTGGAAACAACCCCAATGTCCAACAATGGCTAAATCAATCAATAAATTCTGGTGTATCCATAAAAAGGAACACATACACTCCATGATAAAAGGAAACCAATTACTGAAACACAAATACAGTTAAATTTCAAGAGCATTATGCAGAGTAAGGGAAGCCAGACAAAATTATTAATTTCTCAATCACCCATTTACAGGAAATTCTAGAAAAATTGAGTCAATGGTGACAACAGAGTCACAGATCAGTGGTTGCTTGGGGATGGATGGAGAGCAGATGGACAGCAAAAGGGCACCAGGACACTTTTTGTCGTGATGGACATGCTCTGTATCATGATTCTGGTAGTAGTTACAAGGATGTATACATTTGGTTAAGAAACATTGGATTATATACTTTAAAATAGTGAATTTTTTTACTATATATAAATTATACCTCAATACAGCGGACCCCTTCCAAAAAAAAAAAAAAAAGCCTCCAAAGCCTCCAGGAAACAAAAAAGGTTCTATGAATCTGAGTCTCCTCAATCTAGACTAAATCACCTATTATAAACACATCTTTACAGAATGACAGAAAACTGTTCTCTAATTAGCTTGATGCATGACCTCAGGATCTTTGCAGTAGCTGTCCTCTGCCAGGAACACTCCTGCCTTCCATGCTTCTCCTAGATAACTCTTTATCTTGTTTTTCAAATCTTAGCCTCAGCATCACATCCTTATAGACAACTTCCTTGGACCACCCTTTCAAATAATGTTCCTCTATTATTCTCTACGACAGCAGCCGGTTCCTTTTTTCTCTCAAGTACTTTATGTGAATTTGTAATTAAATGTTGGCTTTGTTGTTAATAAATTTATTTAACATCTATGGTCCCCCCAGAATGTAAGTTTCATGAAGTTAAGAACTGTGCTTATTTTTCTTTCTTTTTTTTTTTTTTTACAGATTTTATTTATTTATTTGAGAGAGAGATTGAGAAAGAACAGAAGCAGAGGGGGTGGGAGAGGGAGAAGCAGACTCCCTGCAGATCAGGGAGCCCGACACGGGGCTTGATCCCAGGACCCCAGGGACCCACGGGGAAGGCAGACAATCAACGACTGAGCCTATTCTTTTTTCAACAAAACAAAAGGCCATTTTCACCATAACTGACAGAGAAACGGTTAAAGATGAGTATTTACCAAAAAATTAAGAGCTCTCCTTAAAGACCTTAAAGACCAAAAAACTAAGAGCTCTCCTAAAGTCCTTAAAGACCAATAATTAAAATAAACTAGGAAGGGGCGCCTGAGTGGCTCAGTGGGTTAAACCCTCTGCCTTCGGCTCAGGTCATGATCTCAGGGTCCTGGGATCAAGTCCCACATCCATCTCTCTGCTCAGCAGGGAGCCTGCTTCTCCCTCTTTCTCTGCCTGCCTCTCTGCCTATTTGTGATCTCTCTCTCTGTCAAATAAATAAATAAAATCTTAAAATAAAATAAAATAAGATTTTGGGGCACCTGGGTGGTTCGTTGGATGAAACATGTGACTCTTGATCTTGGGTTTGTGACTTTGAGCCCCACATTGGGTGTGGAGATCACTTAGAAACAAAACCTTAGGGGCGCCTGGGTGGCTCAGTCTGTTAAGGGTCTGTGTTTGGCTGGGGTCCTGATGTCAGGGTCCTGGGATGGATCCCCCCATCAGGCTCCTTGCTCCGTGGAGAGTCTGCTTCTTCCTCTGCTCCTCCTGCTTGTGTGCTCTCTCTTTCTCTCTGTCTCTCTCTTGTGGGCGCATGTGCATGCTCTCTCTCAAATAAATAAATAAAATTTAACAAAATAAAGTAAAACCTCATAAAATAAATTAAAAAAATGAGCTAAGGTTTTAAATAGACAATTTAGAGAAGAGCCAATAATCATAGGAAAAGATGGTAAAGCCTATTAACAAACTTGTACTCTCACACTATATATATATATAGTCGCTCAACCAACTGAGCCACCCAGGCGCCCCATGAAGTCTTTTACGAAAGTTGTCTGGTGGGCACCTGGGTGGCTCAGTGGGTTAAAGCCTCTGCCTTCAGCTCAGGTCATGATCTCAGGGTCCTGGGATCGAGGCCCGCATTGGGCTCTCTGCTCGGTGGGGAGCCTGCTTCCCCCTCTCTCTCTGCCTACTTGTGATCTCTCTTTATCAAATAAATAAATAAAATCTTTTTTTTTTAAGTTGTCTGGCAATAGCTATGGAAATGTGTGTACCTATGAGCAGCTCCCCAACTCCTAAGAACAACCTGGCTATATGTAATATATATATTACCTTATATATATAATATATTATTTATAATATTTCTATCTCTTTTTAAAAGATTGTATTTATTTATTTGACACAGAGAAGCAAAGAGAGCACACACAGGTAGGGGGAGCAGCAGAGGCAGAAGGAGAAGCAGGCCTCCTGCTGAGCAGGGAGCCCAATGTGAGGCTCAATCCCAGGACTCTGGGATCAGGACCTAAGCTGAAAGGAGATGCTTAACTGACTGAGCCACCCAGGCATCCCTCATATTTCTGTTTCTTTAAAAACAGACAAGAAGGGGTGCCTGGGTGGCTCAGTTGGTTAAGCGACTGCCTTCAGCTCAGGTCATGATCCTGGAGACCCGGGATCGGGTCCCACATCGGGCTCCCTGCTCGGCGGGAGGCCTGCTTCTCCCTCTCTCACTCCCCCTCCTTGTGTTCCCTCTCCGGCTGTGTTTCTCTCTGTCAAATAAATAAATAAAATCTTTAAAAATAAAAAAATAAAAAAATAAAAACAGACAAGAGAACAAAAAAGTTCTGTGTGTGTGTGTGTGTGTGTGTGTGTGTGTGTAGTAACAAGAGAGAATGTATGGAAAAATACACCAGGCTGCTAATATGGTAACCTATAATAAGGAATAAAATGATGAGATTTATTTTCATTTATCTTTTATAGTTTTGTTTTATTTTTGTCACAACATTATATGAATATAAATCTCAAAGTGTGTATAATCTGGGGGGGGGAGAGAACAAGTGAAGGATATTTAAAAACATGTACATAAATAAATTTTAAAAAGGCACAAACTCATAAATTTGTGTTGAAGAGTAAATATATTTTATTTATTTTTTATTTTTTTAAAAGATTTTATTTATTTATTTGACAGAGAGAAACACAGCTAGAGAGGGAACACAAGCAGGGGGAGTGAGAGAGGGAGAAGCAGGCTTCCTACTGAGCAGGGAGCCCGATGAGGGACTCGATTCAGGGTCTCCAGAATCATGACCCAAGCCGAAGGCACTCGCTTAACCAACTGAGCCACCCAGGTGCCCCGAGCACATATATTTTAAATAAATGGAAGACTCCTTTCTCCAGCCCCTCATTCAGGTAAGGGCCCTCCTTGGGTCCCTGGACCTATTTCCTGATACTTTTTAAAGTGGCTTCAGGCTTCCTCTCTGTCTTCCCCTCTAGAATGTGTACTCTGCAGGACCTGGCCAAGTCTTAGCTACCACTGTACCTCCCAATGCCTAGCAGCTAGTGATTTCCAAAAGGAATGAACTCTTTACTCAAAGAAGACTCTAACAGAGAATATAAGAAAGGCCAATAAGGCCAATAAACATATGAAAAGGCATTCAACCTCACTAACTTCAAAGAAATACATTAAAACTACAGTGAGATATCACCTCATACATATTAGAATCACTGCTATTCTAAATGCACCACGTAGTGATTATACAGATGTGTACATATGCAAAAATGAACAAACAGAAAATAACAGGTATTGGTGAGATGAAATGTGGAGGAAGTGGAATCCTTACGCGCTGTCCATAGGAAAGTAAAACAGTGGAGCCACTATTCCACTAAAGTGGAAAATAGTACAGAGGTCCCTCCAAATATTAAAGATAGACTGACCATATGATCCAGCAATCCCATTTCAGGGTATAGATCTAAAAGACTTGAAAGCAGTTGGGGTGCCTGGCCGGCTCAGTCACTTGAGCATGTGACTCTTGATCTCAGGGTCATGAGTTTGAGCCCCACAATGGGCATAGAGATTACTTAAAAATAAAATCTTCTTTTAGGGCCCCTGGGTGGCTCAGGCGGGAGACTGTTTCTCTTTCTCCCTCTGCCTCTTTCCCCAGCTCATGCTTTCTCTCTCTCTTTTTCTCTCTTTCTCTCAAATAAATAAATAAAATCTTCTAAAACATAAAAAATGATAAAATCTTAAAAAAGAAAAAAGACTTGAAAGCAGGATCTTTTTTAAAAAAAAGATTGTATTTATTTATTTGACAGCGAGAAATACAGCCAGAGAGGGAACACAAGCAAAAGGAGTGAGAGAGGGAGAAGCAGGCTTCCTGCCGAGCAGGGAGCCTGATGCGGGGCTCCATCCCAGGTCTCCAAAATCATGACCTAAGCTGAAGGCAGTCACTTAACCAACTGAGCTACCCAGGCACCCCGAAAGCAGGATCTTTTTTTTTTTTTAACTTTTTTTTAAAGATTTTATTTATTTTTTTGAGAGAGAGAGTGTGTGAGAGGGGAGAAGGTCAGAGGGAGAAGCAGACTCCCCACGGAGCTGGGAGCCCGATGTGGGACTCGATCCCAGGACCCTAGGATCATGACCTGAGCTGCAGGCAGTAGCTTAACCAACTGAGCCACCCAAGCGCCCCCTGAAAGCAGGATCTTGAAGCGATATTTACACACCCATTCTCACTGCAGCATTATTTGCAACAGTTAAGAGGTAAAAGCAACCCAATGTCCATTGACAGATCAATGAATAAAGAAAATGTGGTATACAGTCACCTCACACCAGTCAGAATGGCTAAAATTAATAAGTCAGGAAATGGCAGGTGCTGGTGAGGATGCGAAGAAAGGGGAACCCTCCTACACCATTGCTGGGAATGCAAGCTGGAGTAGCCACTCAGGAAAACAGTATGGAGGGTCCTCAAAAAGTTGAAAATAGAGCTACCCTGCAATCCAGCAATTGCACTACTGGGTATTTACCCCAAAGATACAAATGTAGTGATCCAAAGGGGTAATGCACCCCAATGTTTATAGCAGCAAAGTTCACAATAGCCAAACTATGGAAAGAGCCTAGATGGCCATTGATGAATGAATGGATAAAGAAGAGGTGGTGTGGGCACCTGGGTAACTCAGTGGTTAAAACCTCTGCCTTCGGCTCAGGTCATAATCTCAGGGTCTTGGGATCGAAGCCCACATCAGGCTCTCTGCTCAGCAGGGGGCCTGCTTCCTCCTCTGTCTCTACCTGCCTCTCTGCCTACTTGTGAGCTCTCTCTGTGTGTGAAATAAATAAATAAAATCTTTTTTTTAAAGATTTTATTTATTTATTTGACAGAGAGAAACACAGCGAGAGAGGGAACACAAGCAGGGGGAGCAAGAGAGGGAGAAGCAGGCTTCCTGCCGAGCAGGGAGCCCGATGTGGGGCTCGATCCCGGGTCTCCAGGATCATGACTTGAGCCAAAGGCAGTTGCTCAACCAACTGAGCCACCCAGGCGCCCCATAAATAAAATCTTAAAAAAAAGAAGAGTTGGTGTATATATACAATGGAATACTATGCAACCATCAAAAATGAAATCTCACCATTTGCAATGACATGGATGGAATAAGAAGGTATTATGCTAAGCAAAGTAAGTCAATCGGAGAAAGACAATAATCATATGATCTCACTGATAGGTGGAATTAAAGAAACAACACAGAGGATCATAGGGGAAGAGAGGAAAAAATGAAACAAGATGAAACCAGAGAGGGAGACAAACCATAAGCGATTCTTAATCTCAGGGAACAAACTGAGGGTTCCTGAAGGGAAGGGAGGTGAGAGAGAGGGTGATGGACATTGGGGAGGGTATGTGCTATGGTGAGCGCTGTGAAGTGTTTAAGATCGATGAATCACAGACCTGCACCCCAAAACAAATAATATGTTAATTTAAAAAAGATGAGACAACAAAAACAATAGCTGGAACAAAAAAAATAGTAATAAAATAACTATAATACATGTTATATATAATTAACAGTCATATATAATAGATGTGCATAAAACAAAAAATAACACTTTCATAAAGGGACATTTAGAAAGCACCTAATAGCTCTTGAAAGTGAAAAAATGTTAAAAAAAATGAAAAAGTAAGAGAAACATAGGTATCAGTGCCGTGCCGGAGGCTCTCGTGAGAGCCCCTCCTTAAATCTTTGTGACATTTTGTGAGTGTGGTTAAATATTTATTTTTAAATTTAAATAAATTATCTTTAGAAAGATTTTTAAAAAGGACACCTGGGTGGCTCAGTCATTAAGTGTTTGCCTTCGGCTCAGGTCCTGGTCCAGGATCCGGGGATCAAGCCCCAAATCAGGCTCCCTGCTCAGTGGAGAGCCTGCTTCCCCCTCTCCCTCTTCCTGTCACACCACTCCTTGATCTCTCTCTCTGACAAATAAGTAAATAAAATCTTTTAAAAAAAGAAAGAGGGCAGGGCGCCTGGGTGGCTCAGTTGGTTAAGTGACTGCCTTCAGCTCCGGTCATGATCCCGGAGACCATCGGGCTCCCTGCTCGGCGGGAAGCCTGCTTCTCCCTCTCTCACTGCCCCTGCTTGTGTTCCCTCTCTGGCTGTGTTTCTCTCTGTCAAATAAATAAAATCTTTAAAAAAAAAAAAAAGAAAGAAAGAGGGGTGCCTGGGTGGCTTAGTTAGTTGAGCATCTGCCTTCGGCTGAGGTCATGATCTTGGGGTCCGGGGATCAAGTTCTGCATCAGGCTCCCTGCTTGGCCAGTGAACCTGCTTCTCCCTCTTCCTCTGCCTGCCATTCCCCCTGCTTGTTCACGCTCCCTCTCTCTCTCTGTGTCTGTCAAATAAACAAAATCTTAAAAAGCAAAAGAAAAAGAAAAGAGACCAAATCTTTTCAAAAAGTAAAATAAATTTTAAAAGAAAGATAAAAATGAAAATGTGGTATACACAGCAATGGACTATCAATCAGCCTTAAAAAATAAGGAAATCTTGTCACGTGCTATGACACAGGTGAACCTCGAGGACATTACACTAAGTGAAATAAGACAGTCATAACAAGACACATGCTGTATGAGTCAACTTATATGAGCGATCTAAAGTGGTCAACCTCATAGAAACAGAAAGTTGATATTGTTGCCAAGGTCTGGAAGGAAAAGGAGAGGAGGAACTGTTGCTTGGTGGTCATAGTTTCAATTCTGCAGATGAAAAAGTTCTAGAGATCTGTTGCACAATGATGACTGTTGAACTGTCCACCTAAAATGGTTAAGATGGAAAGCTCTGTTTGTTTTTATCATATTTTTAAAAAATGCACCCTCCCTGGGGCACCTGGGTGGCTCAGTTGGTTGGGCGACTGCCTTCGGCTCAGGTCATGATCCTGGAGACCGGGGATCAAGTCCCACATCGGGCTCCCTGCTCATCAGGAAGCCTACTTCTTCCTCTCTCTCTCCCCCTGCTTGTGTTCCCTCTCTGGCTGTTTCTCTCTGTCAAACAAATAAAATCTTTTTTAAAAAATGCCCCCTCCCACACACATACACATTGGAACATCACCAGAATGATTACGATGAACAAAACATGCAGTGAAGGTATTAGAAAGTATGTAAGCAACTAGCTCTCTTATACATGGCTGGTGGGAGTGTAAAATAATCAACCACTTTAGAAAACCCTCAGTAGCTAGCATACTATTCCTGTCCTATGATAAAGAATTTCCCCTCCCCAGTCTCCAAATACAGGTGTCCACTAAAAAACATGGACACAAATGTTCATAACAGCTTTTTCATAATAGACCCAAACTGGGAACAACCCAAATGCCCACTAAGAGAAGAATGGATAAATATATTGGGACATATTCATACAAGGGAATATGACACTAAATGGAATATGGTGATAAATAGGATGAGGTACTGTAGCACACAGCAACACGTGTGAGTCCCACGCATGTGATACTGAGCATATGAAGACAAATACATGAGAATACGTATCATGATTTCATGATATAAAGTTTAAGGACAGATAAAACTAATGTATGAAGGTGGAGTTATGGTGATTTGGGGGGATTATTGACTAAAGGGGTATTGATTGGAAGGAGTTATAAGGGAGACTTGCGCCAGGCTGGAAATGTTTGATCCACATGGTGATTATAGACATGTGTATATATGCATAATACACTGAGCCATACAATTAACACCAGTGCCCTTTGCTGCCGGCATATTATAATCAATAAAAAAGTACAGAAAAGGAAAATAGAAAAATAGAGTCATGTATTTATGTTTAAGTGGCTTATGAATCAAATCACCATGTGGATGTGTTTTTGTCTCAGCCCTGAAGTTCACCAGAACCAGCAAGAGAGGATGCAGAGGCAAAACACCCAGCCTGCTCTGCAGACAGAGAGGAAACCAACGGAAACCTACAGAGGGGGAGGGGCTGAACTTCCACCTTAAGAGCCTGGCAGCCTGGCCTAGGACTCAGATCTCAGACACATCCCATCCTCCACTTCTGGACCAGCATTTGCAGGAAGGGGCCGCCTTCCCAGTGGGTCCCTAGTCTCATGCTGGCCAAGGGGAGAGGTCTCAGGTCTGAGGCCAGGTAGCTTCTGGAGACCAGCTGGCTGGGCTCTTTGTAGCCCTTTCCCTGATTATAGGTAAGTTGGGATCTCTATCTGGGTCTCGGAGAGTAAGAAAAAGAAGAGCCTGCGGTTTCAGGATGCCACTCTAGTAATGAGAAGGGCAAAGACCCAAAAGGACCCTAAGGGCTGGGAGGGAAAGTGAAACTTTCAAGTTTTTCCTCCGACCTTGGCCAAGGTCATTCCCTTTGGCCTCACTTGTTCTTATCATTTAATGAGGGGAGAATCTCATTTAAGGCCCTGTGAACAGAAGAAACGAAAATGTAGTAGGGCAGCCCTCAGCCCAAGGCCGAGGCGAGGCCAGAGGAATCCCACATAGGTGGGGCAGCAGCAAGGGAGTGCTGGAAACACCCCTCGCTGCATCCAGCTGGCTTGGGGCTGCAACCGGGTGAGGGTCTGGGGGAGGGAGAAGGAGGAGGGTCTCTGTGACCACGTAGGTCGCCTCCCGCCAAGGGTCTGCGTGCTCCTCCTCTTCTCAGACTCCTCTGGCCTCGTCCCTCCCTCTCACATTCCCAACTCCCAAGGACAACTTGTCGCTTCAGAAACCCCGGGGCTTCTTTCTGTCCCCCAAACTCTTTCTCTCCTACTTCTTTAGTCTATTTCTGCATTTGACAGCTTCTCTAGGAAACGTTCCCCGCATCTCTTTCTCTCTTGTCCTCTCTCTCTCTCTCTCTCTCTCTCTCTCTCTCACACACACACACACACACACACACACCACAGAGTCTCTCTGTCTGCCGGCCATCTCGGCGCCTTTCCTCCGAGGCTCTGGCCTTTCAGAGGGCTCAAGGCCCACTCTTGGAGCCCCGCGCGGTCATTCGACGGCGCCCCAGGAAGGGGGCAGGTGAGATTGGTGGGAGTCCCGCCCGGGCGGACAAGGAGGAAGGGGGCGCCCGCGCCAATCCGCCGCCTCGGCCCTGTCCTCGCCCCTCTCACCCCCTCGCTGGCGCCAGGGGGACGGAGGACGCACGAGTCCCTTCGCGCCCCCAGCACCTCCGTCGGCGCCCGCCGCAGCCCCAGACCTAGACACTGCACCCAGAGGCCTCACTGGGCCAGGGGGTGGGGGTGGGGGCGGCGACTTGTAGCCGCTGAGCCCTTGGCCCCGGCGTCGTCACCTGAGTTCCAGGCTCTGGAGCGCCCAAAGCCCCGGGTCCCTGCAGCTTCTGAAGACGCGCGGAGGACGGCGCGGGTCGGAGAGGTAGGTGAGACACTCCCCGCCCAGCCTCTCGCCGCTGGGGGCCGCGACCACGCGGATCAAAGCGGAGGCGTGAAAGACCCCTATGGGGCCCGGCAGTCCCCTGGTTGCGCTTTGAGGACTGATCCGCCCTAGCCGGCGTGGGCTACCCGGGCCGCCAGTTAACCTTGGGCTCGGGACCTATCCAGCCGCCCCGATGGGACCTCGGGGCACCCCCGCAACGCCTTGACCTCCCGTCCGGCTCGCACTGGACTCTCCCCCTCCAAGCGAAGGTGTGTGAGGGGACAGCAGCTCGCCTCCCATCTTTTCCCCACAGCCCCGGCTTCCCAAAGCCGGGTGCTGAGTGCCCCGCGCAGCCTCAGGCCCTCTCCACCAGGTCTCCCCGCTCACAACTCCGGATTCCAAGCCGATGTAGCCAGAGAGATCGGGGCAGCTGTCCTGAACGGCCTCGTGGGTGGGGGTAGCTTGGAAAGGGACAACGGTTATTCTTTCTCCATGGAAGTTAGAAATTGGCCTGGAACTCTGGGTCAGCTCTCTCTCTCTCTCTAGAAGTCCCCTTGGAAGGGATGGAGGGAGAATGGTTGGGGCAGTCTCTTGCCTCTGGTTGCTTTTGCTGCTGCAAGGGGACCCAAGTTTCCTTGCCCTCTGGATTGTCCTGGGACTAGGGTGGCCTTCTCCCTGGGAAAGTATGTACCCGAATCTGGAGGGATGTCTGGCGCCGCCATCTTACTTGAAACTCACACTCACAAAAATGATGCCTGTGCATTTTTGTAGAGGTGCTTGTTGTTTATGGTAAGAGGCAGAAGGCAGGGAAGGGACCTCAATCTGTATGGACTGATTCAGGGTGCATAGGTAACTGTTGAAAAGGCATGTAGAAAGAAGTAGGCACAAAGGGGTAGGCAGTATTGTGGGGTCTCTGAGGAATTAGTAAACCTCAGGAATCAGTGGGGAGCTCCAGTATCAGAGCAGCTGTGCCTCTCCTGGTGTGTAAGCACGTTGTAAAGATTGAGGACATGCAAACATGCAAAAGAGACAGGAAATTATATGCTGCCAATTGTGCTCAACAAAAAAGGCAGGAAATCACATTGTCACCTGTATACTCTCCTCTTTCAAATTAGATCAGTGCATGGTATATTTCACATATTCCATATATGCTAAATGTGGAAACATACAGCCCAGCACTGCACTTTTCAGCATAGTATCAGTATAAGCACAATGACCCATAATGGAAAGGAGGTGTTCCCTGAGTGAAAGTTCACATTTCTCAGTGTATTTCTCTGATCTTTGGAGGGCGAGAGACTGAGGCTTTTTCCTGATCTGATCTTCCCTCTTTGGAGCTGCAGCTCCTCCCTTTCCCTAGAATCTGGAGCACTTGGCTTCAAGTCCAGAGAGGCCTCCTCCTCATTCCTCCAGCCCGGAAGGGGTGACAGCCCCTTCCACTCCGTACCATACTACCAGACTCCCCGGGAGGGGAGCCCATCCTCTGCTGTGGTTTAGAACCACCATCCCAAATACACATAGACGTGTGCACACTGCCCCAGAAGAAAAGCGAGGAAAGGCTTTACTAACCCAGGGCAAGGCACTGTGGGAGAGCTCAAAGGCCCTTAAGAGAGTCCTTCATTCTTCCATACTGCACTTTGGGAGACTCAGACCGTCCCCAGCAGACGGTCCACAGTTTTGACTCTCACCATTTCAGAAGCCACTGACCCCAGGACTGGAGCATCTGTTAGGCTGGGAACTCAATCCCCCACCTGCCCTACCTCCAACTTCTCTTCCTGGCCTGATTAAAACAAACATCAGGCTTCAGATGCTAGGTTTAGAAAAAGAAGTAGATTCTTTTAACCTGCTGGAATTGTCTCCCTCATTTTCTCCTCCCTCGTTGCTTGCTCTCTCCCTCTTGAGTTTTGTCTTCTCTTTCTTTCCAAACACAGAAAGACAGAAAATCCAGGACTTTTCTGGGCTTAGAGGGAAGGGATGGAGAGAGAAAGGAGGGAAGTTGTGACCCATCCAGAGGGCCCCAAGAACTGTGATTGGAGGTGCCAAGTCATCAGAGTAGACCCTGTTGTCCAATGCCTAGAGCTTGTTTGATTCCACAGTCCCCCACACCCCCAAGATCCAATGGCACTGTCTTCCTTAAGTGGAACTAAGGATCTGAGACTAAGGTAGTTTTCTAAAACAAGGAGAAGGAAAAAATGCTCTCCTTGTTTGGGTGGCCAGATGTGGAGGGAGCGTGCAGTCTGGGCAGCAGGTCTGGGCAGCAGGTCTGGGCTTACAAAGACAGGGGTCCTCAGGGCGGAGCGGGGTGAGGCAAGGCCTGCCACCAACTGAGCTTTGATGAGGGCAGGCTTGGCCCTGTCCTGGCCAACCGGGGACCCTGGGCTGTTCCTAAGGTGGAGGTGAGGTCTGGGGACTGGAGATAGAGGTCCCTCTCCTGCCTAGCTGCCATGCTGGCCCTAGCGCCCACTCAAAAATCAGGAACAGCTGAAAAGGGGGGGGAAATCCTTGAAAACATCCAGATCTGTAATCTGCTTAGACATCCAGACCCATCTTGACAACAGTGGGGAAAATTTTTCCCCTTGGTTGACTTGCAACTTTCCATTTTCAATTTGATAATGTGCACCTGAGGTCAGCTTGAGGTTTCAGATTTTGGGGTTCAGAGTTCAGTCTCCAGGTAGCTAGACTGCAGTGTTTGTGGCCTCTCACCTCCTTTTCACAAGTTTCCCCTTGCTTCCATCCCCTTTCAGAAGATGACTAGGGCTTTCCTATAGAGCCATGAAATCCCACAATTTCAGAGGATTTCAGACTCTTTGAATGTCAGGTTAAGAAATCCAATTCAGATTGGTCAGAAGAGTCTGTGCCTGGAAAATGTTGAGACCAAATATGGTCTCTCATGTAGGTTTCACTTTTTTCCCCCTTGAGCTGATCTCTCCGTGCTTACCAGGTTGACCTCCACCTGCAGAGTCACCCAGGTGCTCTCTTCTCTCACCACTATCTGTAAAGCAAAGGGCGAAAGCCACCAGGGCCTGAAAAGTCACCCAAATCACAACTCCTTCTTCCTCAGGAAGGTGCCGGAGGCACTACCCTCAGCCTACCTTCTATGCTTTGCCCTACCTCCCTTCTTTCCTTTCTCAGCCCCAGTTATAGGAATAATAGCCTTTGTCTTGCAGGAATAATTAAGGCCAAAGCTCCAAGATCCCTATCCTACACCCACGGGATTGCCCCCCACCCTCCTTCTCAGCCCTTTGCTTTTGAAGTAAACGCGGCCCCCCCCAGCCCCGTCTGCTGTTCAAGGCTGAATCTTGGCTGGAGTGGAAGTGAGGACTTAGTCCAAAATAACCTGGCAATTAACTAATAATAATGAGAAAAATAACCATGAACTCCTGAACCTTCACTATCCAACATCTTTCTTTTTTTAAACTATGGCCAAGGCTCGCGCCTCGGCCCCAACCGGCCAGGACTAGTCAGATTGCCCAAAACTCTTTTATGGCGAGAGAAGTCAATACCCAGAGGCTTCATCCTCTAAAACAATAAAAAGGGAGAGGGGCCAAATTTCTATTCGTTAAGCCTCTTACCTCTTTCTCTGCCGGTGCGCTCCTTGGCCCCGGGGGCCTCCTGGGCTCGGAGGTGAAGCGCGGGGAGTGAAGCTCCTTGCAGCAACCTTTTCCCTTCGCCGCTCCTCCTGCAGTCTGAGCTGTCTCTGCCTTGCGACTCCTGCAGCAGCTCCCCCCGGGAGAGACCGCGTCACTACCCTCTGCCGTGGGACCGGGTCTCCGGGGGATCGGGACGGTCCCCCCTCCACGAGAGGGGTTTGAGACCGCTGCGCCCCTCTGTCCCCAACTCCAGACACGCTTGGAACTGCGCGGAACGCCCCCAAGTCCTGTGCAGGGTTCCCTCGCTCCGGGTCTGCGCATCGGTCCCCGACGGCACGCGCTCCACAGTGTTCCGTGGGGGATCACCTCCCGAGGGGCGCGGAGCGAGGGTCTCTGCGCGGGTTCTGCGACTGCCTCCCGGCTGCGGGCAGGAGGACGAGGACGGGGAGGTCGCCGGGCCCGGACGGTGGCTGAAAGTAGTAGCCGCAGCGACTTCGCGCGCCTGCAGCCCCAGCCGCCGACCTCCCAGCAGCAGGCTGGCGCCGCGGGGGTGGAATCTGGAAGCTGGGGAGGGCCTAGCTCCGAGCCCGGGCCCTCCTGAGGCGGGAACCTGGCTGAGGGATTAAAAAGGGGGCTTTCAAATCCTCCGAAGCGTCCGGAAGCGGCAATAAAGGGGCGAAGGGAGGTCGCTGTTACACGGGTGCCCCCTCGGACGCCGCCACGCCGAGGGCGGGTAGACAGACGCACAGCCTCTGCGGTCTGCCGGTGGAGATGGGATGGGGTGGGGGGCTCCGTCCAGCCCCTGGCGGCGCGGGGAGCGGCTGTAAACCCTGACGGAGCGCCTCGCTCCAAGCGGGATCTCGGCGCGCGGGGACCTGCAGAGGCTGGGGCGGGGCGCCCTTTCCAAGGGAGCATCTTGCCGTTGTTCTGCTCCGGAGGCGAGTGGGTCCTAAGCTCGGCTACCCCGGGCACGAAAGCAGTTCTTTAGCTCTCTCCGGCCTCCGGCGCCTGCACCACTTGCCCCATTTCCCGGCCCTGGATTTCCCCTCCTGGATGAGCCCTTCCTCCCCACAATTAAACGATCTAGCGATACCCCGCCAGGTCCCCCTCCAGCCTCCCGAACCGACTAATTAATCAGAGAGCCTTAAGGAGACCGAGGAGTCGTAAATGGGCAGTTTGGAACGAGGGGGCGCTGACGAAGTCATTAACCTCCCAGTGAAGACGGGTAAAGGAGACGCGCCTGGCTGCCACCGCGGCCCCTGTGGGCCCTTCTCTGCACGCGGGTTTTGCCCGCTCGAACCTGCCCGGCGCTCCCAGCTCCCAGCTCCCGCCTGGCGGTTTCGGTTCCCTCTGTCATTCTCTCTGGCTGGTTTCAAGGGCCCCGTTCCTCGTGTCTACTTCTGTCCACCTGTTCAGCTGTCTCTCGCTCCCCTTTCGGGGCCCAACCCGAGGCCAAGAGAACTTTAAGGTCATGGCGAGAGGCCTGGCTGGCGGTCTAGGCTCCTGGGTCTCAGACACGGGCCTCTGGGCCCTTCAGCCCTGGCTGGACTGGGGGAGCTGGAGAACCAGGGAGATGTCCGCAGCACCTCCCCCAAGAGCAGGGGACTTCCCCAGGGGAAAACGGATGCTGAAACCTTCAGCTCCTTTTCCTTATGGAACAACTGGGATCCAGGCCACAAATGGTTGGAGAAGATCCAGGCCTCCGTGGAGAAAAGCTCCATAACGTTTAGATTAGAGACCCAGAGACCCTGCTTACTCCTCTGCTGGAGCAAGGGTGCAAGGCTTGTGTGCCGTCTGTCTCAGTCCTGGGGTCCTCAACACCTGTGAGCAGGCACTGTTGTTTGGGAGCAGGCCAGATGACACACTGTACCCGACCTTGTGATACACTTACAATTGTTCATCCTCTTAATTTTTCCCATAAGTTCCCTAAATCTATTTCACGTCTCTCTCTGCATCTCATTTGAGGTATTGTATGCGAATGGTGGATGAAAGGTTCTTAACATTTTTGGGTTCACACAATGATACTTTAAAATCGGATGGAAACTATTGGTTCCTCCCACCCCAGGGGGGTGGGGGAGGAAGTATTTACATCATGCTCACCAAATCCCACAATTTCAGAGGATTAGTACCCTTGGACTCCAGGTTAAGAACGCCTATTTGGATTGATCAGAGAAGAAGGTGTCTGGAAAATGCTGAGACCAAATATGGCCAGTAAATATAGCTCTTTTTTTTTTCTCCTGTAGCTCATATCTTGGTGTTTAGCAGGTTGACCATCGTTAAAAACATCTTTGTGGCAATATTCCTCTCCCCACACTACCCCTACCCATGGAGTCTGGGTTCCCAGTGGGAGTCAGTCTTTCTTCTCTTTCCCTGACCAGGGACTCCAGAAAGTGGGGAGAACTTTGCTGGGGAAAACTGACCGTGGACTGGTCCAGGGTGGGACCAGCTGCTGGAAGGAGGTGGGCGTTGGGCAGCCACCCAGAAAATAAAAGAAGTACTGAAACTCTTGGAAAGGGAAAGCTATCTGGTGACCACCCTCTAGATGATGCTCTCTGTGAGCCAAGTGAATCGGGATCAGGCATTAGAATGTTCTTTTGTGTCCCTTATTAATCTACTTATTCAGTTTCCTCAGAGACCCCAGCTCCTTATGGAGCTGAAGGCTTAGCTAAGGTTAGAGGCTAGGGGTATGGAACTCGAGCTTAAAAGGGGGAAGAACTTGCTCCCAAACATTTTTGTAATTTTGTTAGTAGGAGCCAAATGTATCAGGTCGCCCCTGCCAAGCCTGGGAGACCCCCTCGTTTCAGCCAGCATGTGCGTTGTTGTGGCTTCTTTAGACTCTTTGTCCACATTTTAGTATCAGCTTTCTGGTCTTCTCCCCAATCCTGTGACCTGACCAAGCTAGAGCACCCTGAAAAAAGTCAGATTTCATTGGGGTCTGGGAAGTGAACAAACTTCCTTCTTCTAGGATTATGCTCAGACAAATTAAGGGAACAGGAAATTATCTGGCTTATTGCCACCCTCCCAACACCCACCCCCCAACAAACCCAAGCCCTCCCGGTTGGTCCTCAATTGCCTATACATTTCAAGCAAATGTGACTCGAGGAAGGAAAGACCCCAACCCATTGCTAGTTGCCCCTCTCTGGGTGGACACAACCACCACCTACCCGCCCCTACAGTGCTGGGCTCTAGCAGGAAGCCTATGACTGTCTAATAGTATTCAGACCCCTGCCTGAAAATAAAAAGAAAAAATAAACAATTTTCTGCTTGGGACAACTTAAACTGAAGAATGCAGGCTGTGAACACCTGACCTAAATGCTTTTAATCAGAGCAGAAGAAATATATGCCCATTTGTTCCCTACTTTACTAATTAAAAAAAAAAGCTAATTCGTGTTCTCAGGAACTTCCGACTGAGGGTCAGGAGCCTCTAGCCATCTCAATTCCCTATACCCTTCTCAATTCCCTATGCCCCCCTCCCCCCCACACACAAGGCCATCCCCACCGTGGAGTTGGCCTCTTTCAGACAAACAATGGGAGGGGGGCTGCCCTCAGACCATCTGGCCCCGCCCCCGCATCAGAACTTTGGCCCAGAAAAGGCAGTGCTGTCATTGGCCAGAAGTTCTTGCCCAGCAGGGTCTTCCCTCTTTTCCTGATCCCTGGACTAGTTTCTGGGAGCCAAGACCTCTTACTGGCTGCAAGTCAGAGCATCTAACTGGTGGAATGCAGCTCCTGCTGGTGCCTCAGAGCTTAGCCCAGTACTGGGCACACAGTAGGCACTCAGCTGTTTCTGGAATGTAAAATAAGAATTCCCACCAGACAAAGGTATATGATTTGTTTGGGAAGTCTTCTAGGCTGATGTATGGAGAGCTTCAGGACTTCCTGATGCTCAGGAGATAAGCAAGCCCTGTTTGTTTGTTTGTTTGTTTGTTTTTCTGAATTATTTCTCAGAGGTTCCCTATTTGTTTTGTATCCATTCTCTAAGGCAGGATCTTGTTCACTTCAGCAAAGGGAAAAGGCTCATTGAGAAGCTGAATGAGAATATGCCACCACTCCCCAGACCTTTCCCCCACCAGATCCAGATACTTCAGGCTAAAGGGAGTTTGAACCTGAAATGAGCCAGATAATTGCCCCAATTCTCTGTTCCTTATTGAAGAGGTAGTTACAGGCCAAGGGGTTCAAGGGGCCTCACTTTTATGGACATTGCTCTAAGTCAAAAGAATACATTATACATGTACAGGCTGAGAACATACCCTCCAACCTAGACTAGTTCTCTGAGAACAAAGCAAGCTTCCTCCTTCCCTCTTCCCTCCTCCTCCCCCTTCCCCCTCCTCTTCCTTGCTATTAATAGTTATTATTTACTAAATGCTCCCTGTTCACCTGACATTGTGCTAAATTCGAGACACACTGTACATTAATTAAGCCTTACAACAACCCTAAGAGTTAAGACACCCAGATTTTGCCCCTGCAGAAACTGAGTTACTGTTCCCAGCATAAAGCCTGTGTGTGTGTGTGTGTGTGTGTGTGTGTGTGTGTGTGTGTGTGTAATAATGGTGGGCTACTGGCAGATCTGGACGTTCAAGTGGTATGACATGGATGGAAATAAAGAAAATTGACAATGAGAAGATCTTAAAGTTTTTGAAATATGGAATGCTTTAATAGAAAGCAGATAGTTTCTCTCGCCCTAACGTGAACAAAGAAGTGATGCAATTAGCTGGCTAATTCCCGGCCCCAAATGCTTTCCCTGGAAATGGGCGGATAATGAGGCCGACAGTATGTTCGCAGTTGAATTCGCCTGATGTTGCTCCATTTCTTCCCCTAACATTGGTGAATAGATTGGGCCATCACAGTGAGACGCGCAGACGCCTCGCGGACGCTCACATACTCGCACGCGCGCGCGCGCGCACACACACAAGATTGCTGACACACACAGACCCGAATTTATCCTGCCTCTAGAGTCTTTAATGATTCAGCCTCGGGAACGAAAATAGAGTTTGGCGCGGAATAATGTGCCCGAGGCCGGCTAGGACGCAGCTGCTCCAGATGTGCTTTCGGTACTTAGGCGTCCACCACCAGAGCCCCTGCCTGGCGGGGAGGGTGCGTCCCCGCCTGGGCCGGCGCTGCGCCCCTAGCCTGGCCCGCAGTGGGCGGGTGCCCTTTGCTGCCCCGGCTGGCTCCGGCCGGCCGCCCCTTAGCCTCCTTCTTCTTTCCTTTTCCGCAGGGGGCTCTCAGGGCCCTGTGTCCTAAGATTAACTTTTTGCGGAGAGGTCTCCAAGAAGGCGCCGCAGTATAAAATGGCGTCTCTGCTTTGGCAGAAGAAGAGGGACTCGGGTTTTCCCACCCTGTGCTTCTCGGGTTCGGGGCGTCTCTGAGCTTAGACCCAGAGGGACTGGGTCCCTAAAAAGACTTCTTTCTCCCAATCTGTAATTTGCCTTCCTTTTTCTGGTATTCGACAGGCCATTTGAACCAACGGTAGTGGCCCGACTGTCTGCCCTAAAGGCCTTTCTCCTTTTGGTTTAGGGGGCAGTGGCATATTGTATCGGACACCTTCTCTTAGACATCAGGGCCTCTGACAAAGTATTCAAACCTCACAGTATCCCAGTCCAGTAGGGTCGTTTTTCATCCCTGCCTTTGAGGGCCTAAGGCACTTTTCCTCCATCAGGCTTGTCTAGGGAGGTTGTAAACATGGAGTGGGGCCAGGTCCTGGGAGGGAGGGGGCCACACTTGTCTTGGCTCCCGATCCTAGCTGAGATGCTCCTATATTCGCCTCCAATTCCCTTATGTGCTCCCCCAAATCTTAAATCCAGAAAACCCTAAACTTCCAACAGAGACAACACCGTATTCTGCCTTTCTGCAAACGGATTTTGCTTCGGAGGAAGACATTTTTGCTGGGGTCGTCGTGATGTAGGAACATTCCATTCGGAGTACAGGACATGTCCTCTAGCCCAGCCTCACCATTGTAATAGTTGCTGTGATCTTGGGCTAACCAGTTCTTCAGGCCTCAGTGTCTTCGTTTGCAAGTTGGGGGGAGGGGTTAAGGATTCTGGCGCTGCCCTTGAGCAGGCCCCTGTGGAGATCAAAGGAGATCGGGGTGTGGAAGCCTCCCTAGAGTCGGGAACCGGGGTTGGGGGTGGGGAGCGAATGGAGCCATGATTAGCTGCCGATTCCTTTCCCAGCCCTCACTGGTTTCATCGTGTTTCTCTTGCTTGGCAGAGGGCGCCAAAGGCAACGCGTCTGCGGCCAGCTCCTGGCCAAGCCCAGCGCGTCTGCGGGAACCCGCTCCTTCACCGCGCGACCCAGAGCTGCGCCAGGACTCAACGCCGGGGCGCCGCCTAGAGGTCGGCCGCGGCCTCAGCCTCCCCCGCCAGCGACCCGCAGAGCTGTTTCCCCATTGCCGGCCAGAAATCAGGGGACAAAAAATCCAGTCCTGGTCTCAGGGATGCGGTTTCTGGCACCTCTGACTACTTCGAAACCCATCCCTCCAACATAATGAGCCGTAGGAAGGGGGACGGAAGAAGAAGAAGGCCCAGAAATATTTATTCTTGTGACGGTAACTAAATGGAAGGGGGGCCTCAATTTCGGTTTCTTTGAGAATCTTGAGTTCTACATCTGTGTTTATACCTGCCTCCTCTCACCATCCAATGCCCAGTCCCCTCCAATTATGCTAGAACTCTGCTTTATCTTCAAAGAGACCCACGAGTAGGGAAAAGTTGCCCCTAAATCTTACAGCGTGGTCATCTACATTTTCAATTTTCGGAATAATTTGGAGATCGACGTGCTTTGGAGAGAGTATTCAGAAAACAACTGAAGGTGAAAAGAAACATTGCCTAAACGGCCTTCTCTCACTGAGTGACCATTAGCTCAGCTAGAGTTTGAATGGCATTCAGGAGGGTGCGTCTTGGCAGCAGCGCCCCTGCTGGTGGGTGTCTGTGTTGCGTATGGAAAGTGGACCCCTTCGGGGCCCGGGAACCTTGGAATGAGAAATCCGTCTGGCGTGTATGGGAATGCATTTGAGGTCTCCCTTCAGCCGCCTGCAGAGTTTTATTTTTTAAACCAGAATCCATGGTCTGGGTTCTGGGACTGGGAGTAGGAGGGAGCTACAAAGCACCTGAAAAATGTATGCAAAATTTGTGTGTACACAGATCCATCTGTGGCCTCCTCAGCTTTTCCCGGGTCTACGACTCTAAAATGGTTCAATCCGCTTTCCTCCGTCCAGGGAATCATGAGGGCCAGGTCAGCAATGGGCAGGGAGCCAGCACACAGACCTGTCCCCACTGCAGGC
The DNA here is from genome assembly GCA_004023965.1 of Spilogale gracilis. Lineage (NCBI taxonomy): Eukaryota > Metazoa > Chordata > Mammalia > Carnivora > Mephitidae > Spilogale > Spilogale gracilis. The sequence goes on from PITA01016751.1 coordinate 34,918, forward strand.
TTCTGGGGTGGGATGGGGTGGGTGGTAACATTCTTGAATGGTGTGGAAAGTGCTGGCCCCTCAGTGCTGCCCTCCGCCCATCACTAACAGTTCCCAGAGGCAAATCCTGATGGGAGGGGTGACTGCCAGTGGCTGCCTTCACAGTATTTTTAATAAAAATATAGCATGATAAAGAGTGAAATGAGGAAGTTCGGGCACATAATAAGGAGAGGACTGGAGGTGGCTTCTCATGCGTATCCTGGAATATGAATATCAAGATGGAAACGAGCTACTTCCTGTCCTCCAGCAGTTGAGCTCCCCCTTCCTCCTTCTGGGTGCAAGGAAGGGGCCAGAGGGCACTGCTCCCATCCCCCACTGGCCCGGGCAGAGTGGGACTGTCTTTCAAAACATTTGTGAACCGCAGACCATAGTATTTTCCCTACCCATCCCATTTTTAATAACTTTGTTTTAAAATTTTTCTTTTTTTAAAAGTAACCCTTTGCCCAGTGTGGGGCTCAAACTCACAACCCTGAGCTCAAGAGCAACAATGTTGTAGGGACTGAGCCAACCAGGTGTCCCCATTTTTTTATCACTTTAAAAAGGAAGTCCCCAGAAGTGTTCTGGGGCCTTTTCTTGGAAGGCAGGTGGGGCGTGGAGCTGGCGGGTCACACAGGGCAGCACCTGTGTATATCTGTGGGAAGAAGAGGCTGTCAGTGCAGCAAATCCCCACCTGCGGCCGCAGCTGGGCCTCAGTCCTGCACCCCAACCCTGACTGAACCTGAGTTCGTCTTAGGTCTCCAGTGCCTCTTAGATCTGAATCCTTGGTATTTTTTTGGTGAATAATCGTGGGGCATGATCAAAATTCCTGTGTTCTCCCGCCCAGGAGTGCACTTAACCAATCCCTCCAGCAGACAAAGTGAGCCGGAAATCAACAACTTCACTCTCAGTTATCTGGAGCCCCCAGTGAAAAGCGGTTTTCCTTGGTTTTGATTCACAACTGCCTGGTAGCGATTCCAAATCCGGATTCCACAAAGTTTGGTAAAAACAAAAACAGAAACAAAAACAAAAAACAAGAACAGAAGCAAAACAGCAGCAGCAACAACAAACGGTCTAGAGCAGAAAAGAACTCTGGAAAGGGCAGTGGGGGTGCGGGTGGGGATTGTTTTCGTTTGACTTGGAGGCTTTGAAGGAGCCGGACAGAGGCCGGTGGCACAGCCCGCAGAGGTCTGGACGCCTCCCAGCTCTGGCCGTCACCTCCACTCCGGCCAGGCCCAGCGGCTCGGTTTCTCCTCCGGGAGCTCCTGCCCGGCTCAGCCCCTTCAGGCCTTCTGACCCTTTCTCCCCTTAAAGCAAGTACCTGGCCATACCGGGGTGGGGCAGAGCCAAGGTCGGGCAGCTAGATAAGAAGAAGAAGAAGAAAAGAAAGAAAGAAAGAAAGAAAAGGCAAAATAAAACAGAAGAAAAAACCAAAAAGAACAAAACAAAAAAAACACAAAAAACAAAACCCGCTTTTAGCGGAAAGATGCGAAGACCGGAGGCCACAGGGCGTGGCGGGCAGAGCTGGGCTGCAGCGAGGAAGAGCCGGGAGTCTAACTCCGCCGTGACGAAGAGCCCGGGGAACCGAGCCGAGGCTGTGCGTGGGGCTCAGGCGGTGGCTTCCAGTCCTGACCGCCGCGCCGGGCGACTCTTACGAGAGAAGAGGCCCCCCGCGGCGGCGGGCGCGGCCGAGGCAAAGTCCCGGGGGCCGGCGGCTGAGGGTGCTTCTCTCCACGCGGACGCAGCCCGCTCGGGCGAAAGAAAGGGGCAGAGGAGGCTGCTTCTGCGGCTCGTAAATTTGTTTCCCCTTCCTTTTAACCCGCCCCCGGGCCGTCTTTCTTTTCAGGACATGAGGGGATGTAAACCATTTGAAGTTCATCAACACGGTGAAGTTTTATTGTATTTCCGGCCCCCAAGATTTACACCCGGGAGGGGGAGCGGGCGGCCAGGCAGACTCCCTCGCTCCCTCGGACTTCCCCGCCGGACACGTGGCCACTCGGACCCTCGCCTCCGGGGCCGGGGCGGGAGGGCGCCGGGGTCCCGGACTGGGACAGGCCGCTGGCTCCGCACCTTCCGCACCTTCCGCACCTTCCGACCGCCGCTCCCGCCCCGTGCCGCCGCCGCCGCCCAGGTGAGTCCGCCGCTCTGGCCTGTGGGGCCGCCCGCCCGCTGTGGGGCTTGTGCATGAGCACCTGTGACGGTGCGAGTGTCTGGAGGGGGAGAGGTGGCTGGAGGGGACATCGGTGAGGGCGGGGAGCGAAGGACCCAGGCTGCTGGAAGGTCAGGAAGGAAGATGCAGACCTGTTCTCTGTGCCCCAGTCGGAGTCCTCAGCCTCTGGTTTCCTTTATGAATTCGGAGAGGGACGGTCTTACCTGGGAAAGCTCAGCCTCTGCGGAGCCAGTCTCCCACCCCCAGGATGTTTCTGGCAGGGCCACTTCACAGTGACTCTTCAGGTCAATCTGCTTCCCCTGCCAGTCCTATTCTTGTTGGCTCCCTAGTTTTCCTGGTACTTTCTCACCCTCTGCTTTTCCGTCTCTGTCTCCTGCAGCCACTTTCTCAGCACTCCCCTCCGCTCTGTGTATACTGCAGGCTTAGAGCAGGCTTTGGCCTCTCCAGGCTGCCCGGAGTGACCCGGGAATACAGGCACTAGCCTGCCGGCAAGTGTGTACACACATGATAACAATTTGAAGGTGAAAAATCTTCTCTTTGGAGACCACCAGCTGCAGAGATGGGCGAGAGTCGGTGACCAGGCAGGTGGATCAGTGAGGCCTTGCCCAGGCGCTGGGCCTAGGGTCCCCAGCCCCCAGGGCTCCTGGAAGAGAGCAAAAGTCTCTGGAATCTGAACTGCCAGGCCCAGCTCCAGAATGGTTTTTCCTGGAGTCCTGCCTCCAGTTCTTTGGACATGTTGTTTATTAGCAACTGGGTATTGCTGGGGAAGTCGTGGAGGAAAAGGGAGTTAGCTGGCCAGCCACTTGGATGCACAAAATGGCTGCAGGGGACCTGCCCTCAGGGACTCCTTGACCTGGAGCGTGAACTGGAACTGCTGAGTGAATTAGGTAGTTTCATGTTGTTGGGCCTGGATTTCTGAACACAACGACATTAAACCACCCGACTCACGGCAGTTACTGCCCCTCGCTTAGCTGGAGGAGTGGGGAGTTGGTCAGGGAAGCAGGGACAGGGCTAGTGTGTCACCCTTGCAAAATGGTGACAAGGTTTGAGGTCTCTCACCCAGAAGCAGCAAGGATGTTCCCCAGAGGAGAGATCTGGGCAGTTTCTAGGGTATCTTTCCACTTCTGTAATTTTGAAGTGTGTGTTGGGAGGGAAAGGGAAGGGGAAGCATTCCACTGACCAGAGGCACCTTGCTGGGCTGTTCCCCAGAGCCAAAGAGTGGTGGTTGGGGTTTCCAGCTGTCTGCCTTGGGCTCCTGTCTACATTTAGATTTTCCAGAGTAAGCTTCTCCCACTTTGACAAATGCTTGATTTCAGGAGATATGGGGGTGGAGGGGGGTGGTCTTTGAGGTCTTTGTAACCCTTGGAGGGGGGACAGGGCTCCACTTCAACAGGAAATGTTAGGTCCTTGGAGAGGCTCAGTATGTCCCATTCTGAAAGGGAAATAATCAGGATCCCATGTAGCTTCAGCCTGTGGGCCTCCAGGATCCTTCCTAGGGCCCCCTAGTGGGGCAAAGGTGGGTCAGAAAAAGTCTTACCTTTCTCGGTCCCTCAGCTCCTTTGCCATAAAGTGACGGAGGCTTCCCCATAGACCCTGGAGCTGGACTGCAGGTTTACTTAGATCCACAAGACCTCCCACCGGGAGAGGGGCCTGGTTTGCAGGCTAAAGGGGAGCCCAGTCTTTTGGGTCCTTCATTTCAGACTGATAAACTGACAGGAGCTGGAGTAGGGGTGGGGGGTGGGCAGGGGCAGGGGCAAAATTCTGATACCCTCTCTGACCCCAACCAGAGCCAGCCTGCTGGCTCTCTGCCCAGGAAAGGAAAAACTGGAGGTACTGGTGGAAGGAGGGGGACAGGCTAAAGCATAAGCTAACTTTTGTTTCCAAACTTTTCCCCCCTGCTTGAGGCAAAGGAAATGTGGAAAGGGGCTGGGAAAGAGGCCCTGACCGGATGGTGCTCCGGCGCCAGGCTGACGTGGGGGGGGGGGTGTCTCTGAACAAGGGACACAAGGGACATCTGCTGGGAGTGGAAGGGCCCTTGGAGGACACCCCACCAGCCCTGGAAGAAATGTAGCCTTCAGTCCACTGTCCTGGTGGGCAAAGGCCAACAAGGCTATTCTTTGACATTTTCTTGTCCTCCAGTCTGGGTGAAGGTGGTCTGGAGTGTCTTACTGCCTTACCTTACTTCTTTCTGGGCCTCTCACAAAGCTGCCCAGCCACCGGGAGCCTGGAGCCTGACTGTCTTCCGTCCCTGGTGTCTCTTGGCCACCCCCTCCCAGGAACAGTGCTGTAAAAAGAAAAAAGGGGGATGTTAGAGAGAAAAGAGGAAATAAAGTCTTTGGAAAGCAGAGAGTTTTACAACAGCCACAGGTTTTATGGAAGCAATTCCGTAATAACCTTCTACCTGCTCAGCTCCTTTCCGCCCCGCCTGCCGCCCATCCCGTTTGGCCTCCTGGATGCCCCCTCCCAAAGAGCCAGCCACCCCCACCGCCTTCCAGGTCCCTGATGGCTGAGAATTGGTAAGAAGATTCCCCGAGGTCTGCTTGGGCTGCTGACCTCTCCGTTCCTCCTTTCACCTCTAACATCCTTGGGGGGAGATTTGGCAGGGGGTTTCGTTACTTTACAATTAAAAGCCCCATGTGGAGGCTTTGGAAGCACTGAGGTTTGAACCCATGGGTGTAGATTCGATGTGATCTGTTTTAGAAGCCGTTTTGGATAAAGGCTTAAGGTTCTGGGACGTTGGTTTCTCCACCCCCTCTCCGAGGCTAGCATCCCCGCACCTCTTTCTTTCCCAGAGTGGGTCTGGACTCCGCTTCTGGGCCAGAAGAAATCTCTGGATGGTTGGGGACATAGATGTGGGGACCTTTCTAATTTCATTGGAGACCGCAGTGCTTTGTATGACCCCCACAGATACCTGAGGGCTTTCACAGCCCACTCATCTTTGCCCACTGGCTAGATTCACACTCGTTGAAGGACACACTGGTGCACAAGTAAGGGTGCCTTGATTCTTATGGTCATCACTACCATGGAATAGGCTTCGCAATGCAAGCCGTCCCTGCAGTTTTGGGTGAGATACACACTAAAGGATGTCATGGTCAGACCAAAAAGTCACAAAATTTCATGCCCTCTCCTGGGTCAATTCAAGGTATTTCCTTCACCTTCCAGAGAAATATTCTAGGAGAAAGTTGTAAAAGAATTCAGATTTAAGTCACATGTGGATACGGTATGTATTTTTCTTGAATATCAAGTCAACAGGAGATTTTCAAGACAAGCTTCCTAATCAGCTAGTTTTATAGCCAGAGTTCAAGTACACACATACTCAAGTTTTTGCCCTTTCCATAGATGTGTGATTGTTAGAAAACTGTACACACCAGTTTTTGGGTAACAGATCTTCTTATATGAACAGAATGGTAAACCCACATCACACAGAGGTTATGAACACGTCCACATATGCAACACCAGATCTTCTATATGAACGCCCAAGCATGTCCAGTATTATGGTTGGGCATATTTATTTATTACATAGTCTATACACAGCATAGAGCACGCACATTTGCACACTGGATCCCCATAAATAAACACCGATTTGAAACATACCTACAGGAATACACACATCTATTCAAATACAACGTGCATAAATTTCAGCTTAGCTTATCAATTAAAAACAAACCTCCCCCTTGTCACATTTATTGTCTTTCTTTTTGTTTTTCCTTCTCTCTTCCTTTTCCTTCCCTCTGTCTAGATTTTCTCTCTTTCTTCTTATTGGCAAGAATCTTTCCAAAAGCCGCCCTCATAGCATAGGCACTCACCGGCTGGGCTGGTCCTGGCCAGGTTCGGCCTCTGCTCTCCCCACCTCCGGCCTCGCTCTTGGCTGCTCTGGGCCCCAGTGTGGCCAAGGGTCGCAGCTCTCCCCTGCCTGCCCTTCTCCGGAGCCACCAGTTCCTGGCCCTAGCTGTTTTCAGGCGCGCGGCTCCTGTGCTGGGAATGGCTAGAGGCTGAGAGGGAAGGCAAGGTTTTCCTCTTTCTCTTTAGGATCAAGGGTGGGGTGGGGAGCAGTTTGCCCTCCGGAAAAAGTGACCCCTTACTCAAGCAACCTCTCTACTCAGCATCTTTAGAAGCTGGACTTCATGGGCAGTGATCCTGTTTGCCTCCCTCCTCCACGGTGGGTACCATTGTTTGGGAAAGGAAACATGATTTTGAGGGCATCCACAGACCCCCACAGCACCCACACAAGGGGCTCCCTCCCAGCTGACCCTTTAACACTTTCCCTGAGCCAGAGCTGAGCTCCAATTTGGGACAGCAATGTTTTCTAGAAAGCCAGGCTGGGGTGGGGACTTTGCTAATGCACCTGCACCCCCACCTGGAGGGAAGAGAGCTGGGGTGTGGGGTCCGGCCACGGGTGCTTGTTCATTCCCTTTCCTCCAGAGCTCCCTCTCCCGAGAGGACTGCGACCTCAAACCCTGTCATTTCAAGAAGCTGTCCCCACCCTCCAGTTTTATGAGCATAGGCGAAGCTCTGGTCTCAGAAAAGTGGCCTGGATCTCCTCCTTACCCAGCACTTGGGAGCCACCTGGGCTGAGGAGCAACTCGCCATACACATAGCAACTCAAAAACTTAGCCCCCATCCCCTGCATCTTCGAGAACTCTCCACCCTTGTAGGGCACAAGTCGTGAGCCCCAGTGTTCTTCCTCTAACTTCTTCCCTAAACTCAGTGTCCCTCTCAACTCCTCTCTTACTGCAAAGAGAGGCAGCATCCAAGTCTGGGCCAGGAATGGGAACCAGAAGGGCTGTAGTCAGAGCCCAGCGCCTGCACAGCCTAGGACTTTAAGAACAGCCCAGCACTGAGACTTTTCTATAAATAAAAAAGACCCTGCCCACAGTCCACATGGCCTTTTGGGCCCTAATTTATATACTGCAGAAAGTCATATACTCAGCCCGCCATGCTTCATAACACCATTATTTATGGCAGGAGAGGTTTTTTTTTTTCTTTGAAGAATATATTTATTACAGGTAAAGCCAACAGCAGACTCCATACGTCTGGCAAATCGAGAACAGGTGCTTTGCTTTAACTATGATTCATTCGCTCTGCGCTCAGCTTTCTCGCTGTTGAGTCCGGGCTGCTCCCTCGACTTTCCCAAGCGCCAACCGCTACTTAGAAGAATTTGTATCAGATTTTTGTTTCCCCACTTGGGTCCCATGGAAAAAGCAGATCTTCACGCTGTTTGGTTCCGAATCTACGGGTTGTCGCCCTCGGAGAGCGGGGGTGGAAAAGGAGGGGGCCGGCTGGGCGCTGGCATTGATCTTTAAAAAATCATTTTGAAATCGCCATAATGTGAAGAAATATGGCGCTTTACCCTCGTATTTCACACGTAATGACACGAGATGGCTTCATTTGGAAAAGAAAAGCGGGTGGGAGTGTGTCTGTGTGTGCGCGCGCACGGAAGTGATCCCGCAGCCTTCTGCAGGGCGGAGGGGTACATGGCCAAAAAGATAAAACCTCAAATTAGAATGGCCCTGCTTTTGTTGAAAGGACAGGGCTGGGGACAGCCTATGGCTTGAGGGCCTAGGGCCTGGCAACGCAGAGAAAACCTGCCCCAGCCTGCTTCTAAATCCAGCTGGAGGAGAATTGGGTCTGTCCTACACCACAAGACGCGACTGTACCAAGGGCAGAAGCTGGAGGAGCAGCAGTGGCTGGGAGATGAGCCAGGAAGCCAGCCGGTGGCCCCAGGGGAGTCCCAGCGCAGGGCCGCATAGTAGATACCAATAAAGCCAGCTATCTGAAAGCTCCAGCCAGAGTTCACAGGAGGGAAGGCAATGGGTGGTCCGGAGACAGACCTGCAGGCTCTGTCTACACTGGTACCCAATAGTGATATTTGGAAATCTATCAGGATGGCAATGCCGGCGAGAGGAGCCATCCAGCAGAGGCGAAAACTCCCTGGTCCCCTTCTTCCCTGGGTGTAAGGGAAGATAACCGTGGTACCCCTTCCCATACCTCTGCTCTGCTGACACCTTAGGGAAGTTCCCTTAACCCCTTCTCACATTCATGCCAAGGGCCAATTTTGAGGGCCTGGGTGGTTATCAGGGAAGGAAAGGAGTCCTGGCTATACCCCCACACCTCCCCCCCCACACACACATCCTTCCAAGCAGGGCCAGAGAGAGGCCCTAGAAATTTAAAGGCGCTTTGGCTAGTTGTGTTAAACTCTTTCAGAGGCCCAACTTTCCAGAGCCTTCCAGAATACTTTTAACCTCATGTAGGTTCTAATTTTAAGAGAGCCAAATTTTAGGACCAGATCATTGGACACTCACCCCCTTTTATTCCCCTCTCTCCTCTCTCAGCTCCGGAGGGGTCAGGGGAAGCTCCCAGGCCTGTAAACCTCCCAACATAGTCACAGAGAACCCTGCAAAACGGATAACGCCCTATAACCCCCCCCCCAACTTCTCTCCCATCCCCTTCACTTCAACTCCAGCGGATTGCCGCTGCACTGCTGTTTAATAAACATCTCGTGTCAAGGGGACAGAGGAGAGGAAACGAGGCCTGCGGGGTGGAGTGGCAGTGCGTTTTGGGGGAGAACAGGACCACCTCCTCTTTAATTATGCTGTGGGCCTCTCGGTCTGCACCCCAGGCTGGCTCTCTCCCTCTCTCGGCCCAGCTCTCCCTCTCTTCCTCCCGGACCCGCCTGGGGAGAGGGCTCCACAGCCTGCATCCCTCCCGAGGCAGCCCGCTGCTTTCCCTCCGCCTCTCCTCCGCCCCCGCCGCCCCACGTTGAGAACAACCCCCCTTCCTGCAAAGGGGGGGGGGCGGGCAGGCGGGCGGCCGGCAGCTCTGGCTGAGGTTACGTGGCCGCCGGAGCCCTGACGTGATAGCACATTGCATCAGCATAAAACAATCCATCCTCGATATGGAATGCGGTGCGGACGGATGACAGCGAGAGCGCAGCCCCCTCGCCCGATTGATTTATGTTGGAGCTGACGCTTTATCAGGCAGTCGGAAAAACTTTGACCAATCATTTTGCAAGGAGCGCTGAGCCGGGCTGCTCCACTGTACTTTGTTGGCTGAGAAGTTGAGCAGGGGGTGGGGGTGGGAGGGTGGGGGGCTGGGGGGGTCGCGTCCGAAAGCCCTCACACCGGTCTGGGTGCCACCTCTCCCTGCTTGGGCGCCGCCGCGCGAGCGCTTCCCTTCCCCCTGCGAGCGCCCGGATAATGTCTGAGAATGTCCATTTCTGGGACGCTTAGCAGCTATTATGTCGACTCGATCATAAGTCACGAGAGTGAGGACGCTCCTCCAGCCAAGTTTCCTTCCGGCCAGTACGCTAGCCCCCGGCAGCCGGGCCACGCGGAGCACCTGGAGTTCCCCTCGTGCAGCTTCCAGCCCAAAGCGCCGGTGTTCGGCGCCTCTTGGGCGCCGCTGAGCCCGCACGCGTCCGGAAGCCTGCCGTCAGTCTACCACCCCTACCTGCAGCCCCAGGGCGTCCCGCCGGCCGAGAGCAGGTACCTCCGCACCTGGCTGGAGCCGGCGCCGCGCGGCGAAGCTGCTCCGGGGCAGGGCCAGGCGGCGGTGAAGGCGGAGCCGCTGCTGGGCGCGCCTGGGGAGCTGCTCAAACAGGGCACGCCCGAGTACAGTTTGGAAACTTCGGCGGGCAGGGAGGCCGTCCTGTCTAATCAAAGACCCGGCTACGGGGACAATAAAATTTGCGAAGGAAGCGAGGACAAAGAGAGGCCGGATCAAAGTAAGTTATAAAAAGTGAGGAAATACCAGGCCGAAGGCCGGGCGAGGGGGAGGGGAGGGGAGAGGCAATAAACTGCGGACAATGTGAAGGGAGACCGCGGCGGCGGCCGGAGAGCGAGCGGGGGAGGAGGGAAGAGGGAGGCAGGAGGCAAGCAAGCGGGGTGCCCCCGGAAGGGGAGACTGAGGCCGCTGGAGGAGCGTCGCCCCCACTGCCCCGCGTCCTGGAGGGAACTGGGGCGTCGGCACCACCTCGCTGCCCCCTCGGCCTCCCTTCCCCCATTCCCCCGGGGCTCGGGCTCAGAGCCCGGGAGGAGGCTGACGACGGCCGGCCGGGAGAGGGGCTGGCGGGGCCGGGGACCCGGCGGCAGCCAGCGAGGCCGAGAGCCCGCGCCGGCGAGGGCGGGAGCGCACGGGGCTGCCCGGGGCCGCGCGGCTGGCAGAGCTCCCCGCGCCACGCGCAGACGGTAAAAGCCGGCCAAGGGGAGGTGGGAGGGGGCTCATTAGGATTTTATTTGCGATGCAACAGCTTGGCGGAGGATTGTTCCTAGTAGATCTCGCGCAGTAGCAGCTCAGGGTCCGCAGCCGGCGCCGGGAGGGGCGGGGAAGCCCAGGACCGGGTGACTGAGCCCCCTCCCCGGATGCGCCGGCCCCTCCCCGGGAGCCTTCCCTCCGGCCGCCCCCTCCCCTCCTTGGCATCCTCGCCTGGGTTGCCGCTTCCTTTTTTACAGCCCCCGCTGAGCTCCGCAGGGCTCCCTAGCCCCAGCCGGAGCTGTCGGCCTCTCGGGGAGTCCGGGAATCGCTTCTGAACTTCGGGGCCAACAGCCAGAG
>PITA01016752.1:0-45528 GCA_004023965.1 Spilogale gracilis
GGGCACAAAAAGAGGCTATGAGCACATCCCCCTCTTCCCTTCACCCCCATATTTCCCACTTCTTTCTGTGGGAAAACCACCTAGGCCCTTGGCCTGGCAGGGCCTGGAGTCAGGCTCTGGCTCCAGTGGCTCTACGGGGCCTCTTTCTTACTGTGGGCTCCCACTCCTCTTCTTCCCTGAAGCTGCTCATCTCCTCTCCACGCCTGGGCTTCTGTTTGTTTTCATCGTCTGTAGAGCAGGGCGTGATCTCCGAGTTTCCCACTCCTTCCTTGCTGTCCCTGGAGAGCAGCACACAGCCCCATTTCCTTTTGAGGGCATGGTTCTGAGCTGTGTGCACAGTAGAATCTCTTCAAGGGCTTTGGAAAAAATGCTCCTCATTGAGCCTCAGCCCTGGAGGCAGATCCTGTTAATCTGGGGGCAGGAAGTGGGGACTGGGCACCTTCCATCCTGAGAGCTCTGCAGGTGATTTCAGTACACAGTCTGGGGTGAGAGCCACAGATTTGGGGGTTTCTGCTGCTTGTTACATCTGGGAATCCGAGCAAGGGTGAGCAGGTAACAGATACCGGGAAGGACAAAGGGTGGGCCTCTCCCAACGTTCTTCCAGAAGCCATGGGCTCCTTCCATACAACACTCTCAGGAGAAAATAATAGTAATGCCTCACCCCAAGGGCTTCCTGTGTTACCTCACTGCATCCCTAGGACCACTCTCATCTTCGGGGGTACCATTATCATTCTCATTCTATAGTTGAGGAAACTGAGGCATACAGAGGTTGAGCAATCAGCTCATGAGTGTGCAAAGGGCAGAGCTGGGATTTGAACACATGCAGGAAGCTGGCAGCCATTATTTCCCACCCACAGACCCCCACTCCTCCCCCCCAGCTGCCAACCACCGAGCCTGGTACCGCTCTCAGACGCTCCCCTTCTCCCAGGAAGTGCCCTTAATGTATACTCCAGGTCTGGAGATGCTCTGGGGCTGACAAAGTGGCAGCGGGAGGCTCATTTGTGTTTGAGGGACAGAAAGCTGCGATTGTTACAAAATGGACTCGGGTCAGAAGTCCCTGGAGGCATGACCCCCAGTCTGGCCACCTAACTTGTTGATGCTTATAGAAATGAGGCTCCTTCCTTGCTAGTCCCTGTCTCCTCATTTGTCGCAGCCGGCTCCCAGAGTCCTGGGGCAGAGGTGAAAGCATACAGGCGGAGTGGCCGGCACCTAGAGGTGCTCAGTGCTCATGCTTCCCGAGGCTTCAGCCCGCCCTCTATCGGAAGAGCCTTCCAGAGCAGGCCGCGGACCCCTTTGGCAGCCTGGTGCTGCCTATGGACCCTTTTTCAGAAAAAAAAAATGTTTTTAAACGCATCTAATAAATTATGAAGGATGACAAAGTAAACTGATTACTGTGTACTGAAACACAATTTCTAATCCAGTCGTATGGGCTTCTTGATGAACACATTCAGTGTAACAACAGCCTGCAGTGGGTCTCATGACTATCTTCGTTCTGAGGTAGTGATGAGCATTAATGATGTTTTGAGATGCCAGCAGCCAGCGAAAGGTGATATGAAGAGCTCTGATTCTACCGGCGGCAGTCACAGATGCTGCTAATGGCACTGTGATTTATTGCTCTGGAGACAGACCTGCCAGCTCCTCCGCTCATTAGCTGTGTGATCTAAGCCAATCTACTTAGCCTCTCTGGGCCTGTCTTCTATGTGAAACGGGGGGGGGCGGGGGGGAGATGGCTCTGAGTCTGCGCTGAGCTAATGAGCATGCGCAAAGTGCTTAGATCCTCAGGATCATAGCAGATGCTTTCAATGTTGGCCCTTACTGTTTACCGCAAATGGGCTTCTATAGCTTAGAGTACAGATCCAAACCCCCCCTGGGGGGGGGGAGCCCTACCTCCAGCGAAGTTTCCCAACCCTGCAAAGACGACTCAATGCCTCGCATAATAACATGCCATTTGTATTCACTGGAGACCTGGGATCTTTAAATATTTCTTTTAAAACACTTGCCAGGGACAGCTCCTCTGAGGCCAAGAAGTGAGCTCCTTTTCAGGGATTTGCCTGTCCTTGGGGAGAGTCCCCAAGGCCTCTCCCTGTAGCCTCCCACTCACTCGCTGCCCCCTCCCCCAGCTGCCCAAGGCACAGCAGTCCTTGGCTCTGCATGGCTCTGGGCTCCCCACTTAATGGTGTGGAGTGTGCCTACAAACTTCTAACAAGCTAAATGGGCATTTGGAAACCCACAGCCTCTCTGATGTACTGTAGTTGTTGTGGGTCAGGGACGGGGTTGGAGAGGATCCAAGCCATCCCTGTGCCACGCAGATGTGATAAATGAGTCAGGTTCTCTCTCCTTCGACTCCACACCCACGTCCCCGACTTTTTGTCTGCCCTGCTGCTTGCTTGAGCCTTCATGGTCCATGCTTCTGTTCCTGTTGCATGCCAGGAATGTCAACAGCCTGGAGGAAGCTTACTGTTCAAGACTCCAAGTTCCTTGAACACCACCCCGCTCCACATCCTGCCAAGGCAGAGAGGAACAAACTGGAGGCTGCGGTAGGGGACGGAGCTGGCCAAGGTCTGAGAGCCAGAGAAAGACAGAGAGCTGGCACTGGGACTAAGGTTAAGGGGTCACAAAATCTGAGTTTTAGAAAGACATTTAGTTAAGTGCCATTCCCATTACATCACCCGCCTCTCAGAATTACACCCCCAAATCCTATTGTTTCAGGTAACAACTGGAAACATGGTTTTTGTCAGAACCACAATTGCTACTTCCTCTCCTGTGCCTCATTGGGGAAGGAGCTGACAATGCTCCATCTCTTTCTCCCACTGCTCCCCCAGGCTCCTAAAGGTAGTCCTCTAGCATCTGTCAGCCCAAATTTCTTCCTTATCTGTTCCAGGCACGGGCAGCCCCTGCCTGCTCGCCACCATGTTCACAAGTATTTCTACCGGCCTCGGCCCGCAACCGGTTTGCCAATCTCATGTTATTAGACTTTCCCGTTGCCTGGAATCTTCCAGAATATACTAGACTGCATCTGCCTCCCTTCTGCTGCCCTAACACCTGATACCATGCCCGGGACAGAATGGACATTCAGTCCTTCAGAAATGAGTGAATGAATGAAAGAAGATGCCGGTGTTGTAAGTGATAAAGAGGAATACGACGCAGATTGCCCTGCCCTCAAGGGGCTTAGAACTTATTTATGAAGGTGAGATATATAAAGTCATAGAAATATGGTAAGAGAGAACGAGGGCTGCATGTTGGATTTCCACTGTGGACCATCCAGATGCCTGGGGCACTGTCAACAGGCTGGAACGGGAGGGACAGCCATCAAGCCCAAGGTCAGGGCAGGTCACAGAGGTAGCAGCTTGGATGAAAGGGGGCATTCTGTGCCAGGCTGTAACAGGGATGGGGGGCTTAGGAAAACCAGATGTGCTTTCCAGGAACCAGAGACACCAAGGTAGCAAAATCAGGGTCAGAGCAGAGAAGATTCTGGAACTATGTCGTAGCTGCAATCTTCTTAGTAAAACTGGAGGGGAGAGGGACCAGGGGCGGGAGAGCAGGGCATACATGAGAAGTATCTGAATGAGAATAGAAGCAGTGAGAAAGGAGAGATGGAGCAAGGCCAAAGTGGCCAAGGAGCCAATTCCATCTGGTGACTGAGAAGCTGATGATACACACTGACACTGAAATGGCCAAGTCGCTGGAGGGTTGCGAGTGTAGATTTAGGGCTTCTTCCTCCTCAACTTCATGTATTCACTCATCAAACATACATGTAACACCCACGACATAGCCTTCAACTGCGTGTGTGTGTGTGTGTGTGTGTGTGTGTGTGTGCGCGCACATATGTACACATTCTAACCTCTAGGGAACACTCGAGACCTTTCCTGCCCCTTCACCTTGAGGAAGGACAAGGAGGGTTCCAGATCTTTGCTACTCAGGGTGTGCTCTGTGAAGAAGCTTTATCTCTATTACTTGAAAGCATGGTAGAAAACGAAGAATTTCAGGGGCGCCTGGGTGTCTCAGTCGTTAGGCATCTGCCTTAGGCTCAGGTCATGATCTCAAGGTCCTGGGATAGAGCCCCATGTCAGGATCCCTGCTCAACAGGGAGTCTCGTTTCTCCCTCTCCCTCTGCCCATCCCCTTCACTTGTGTTCTCTCTCTCTCAAATAAATAAAATCTTTACTTTTATTTATTTTTTTAAAGATTTTATTTATTTATTTGAGAGAGAGAGAAAGGGAGACAGCATAAGAGAGAAGGTCAGAGAGAGAAGCAAACTCCCCGCGGAGCTGGGAACCCAATGGGGGACTCAATCCTGGGACTCCAGGATTATGACCTGAGCCGAAAAGGCAGTTGCCTAACCAACTGAGCCACCCAGGAGCCCAAATCTTTATTTTTAAAAAAGATTTTATCCATTTTTTTTATTCATCAAAGAGAGAGAGAGCATGCACACAAACGGGGAGTGGCAGAAGAAGAGGGAAAAGCAGACTCCCCACTGAGCAGGGAGCCCGGATGCAGGACTCAATCTCAGGATCCCAGGACCATGACCCAAGCCCAAGGCAGATGCTTGTTTTGTTTTTTGTTTTTGTTTTTTTATTACCTGATTTTACTTTTTCCAATTCCATTTCATGTTCCAAGGTTCATTGTTTATGCCCCACACTCAGTGCTCCATGAAATTCGTGCTCTCAGTACCCACCACCAGGCTCACCTATCCCCCCATCCCCTCCCTTCCAAGACCCCAAGTTTGTTTCTGAGTCCAAATTCTCTCATATTTCATCTCCCTCTCTGATTTACCCCAATTCACATGTTCTTTCCTTCTCCTACTGTCCTCTATGTTACTCCTTATGTTCCACAAGTAAGTGAAACCATGTGATACTTGACTTTCTCTACTTGGCTTATTTCACTCAGTAATTCTGTCCATGTTGCTACAAAATTTGGGTATTCATCCCTTCTGATGGAGGCGTAATATTCCATTGTATATATGGACCTCATCTTCTTTATCCATTCATCTGTTAAAGGGCACCTTGGCTCTTTCCACAGTTTGGCAATTGTGACCACTGCTGCTATGAATACTGGGGTACATATGGCCCTTCTTTTAACTACATCTGTATCTTTAGGGTAAATGCCCAGTAGTCCAAGGCAGATGCTTAACTGACTGAGCCTCCTAGATGTCCTTAAATAAAATCTTTTTAAAAAGTTGAAGTTTTGGGGTACCAGCCAACATCTCGTCCCCTCAGAGACTCAACTAATGGAGGGTAAGAGAAGACTGCTCTTGACTCATGCTTTGTTGGAAACATAAACCTCACAGGGCAGCCATCCGTGACAGTGGGTTTTATAACTTCAAATTTATGGGTTTTTTTTTAAAGATTTATGTATTTATTTTAGAGAGAAAGACAGAGAGAATGTGCGAGCAGGGGGGGAGGGGAGGAGCAGACTCCTCACTGAGCACAGAGCCCAGTGTGGGGATCAATCTCAGGACCCACGAGATGGTGACCTGAGATGAAATCAAGCATTCAATGCCCAACCTACTGAGCTATCCAGGTCCCCCATGTATGTGGATTCTAATAACAAATCTTCAAGTAATTACATCAGGTAGTGAAAGTATGGATGATTTTTTTTCTTCTGTGATACTTTCTGTGTTGGCCACAATTAACCTGTGTTAGTTTAAAAATCCGTAATTAACAAAGGCTTTATTCCAATAACCAAAGTAATACAAAGGAAAATAAGTGTTGACTTCTGTGGTGTAGTTGACTGTATGGGATTGGAGGGAGATTTCAAAGTGAAAGAGAGAGTGACAGATGGAAAAGAGGTGCCTAAGATTGCCAAGTCTTTATTCTGAAGTTGGGCTGAGCCGAAGTCAAAACCTTAGTACTGGTCAGGCTCTAACCTGGGTAAATGTATTCATTTCTTGGATCAGAGATTCTTAGAAGTAGAAGAATCTGAGCGACTACAGGGCCAACCTTGTCTTTTTCTTCTTACGGGATGGAATCGAGGTGCAGGCAGGGGAGGACATTGAAGGCTCTGTGCCTTGGCACCGGCTCCTCTCTCTGCTTGTATCACCCTCCCTTCTGGCCCTTTGTGCTCAGCTAATAACCACTCTTCCTCAAGATTTGGTTCAAGCATCCCATACTCTTGTGGGGCAGGCGCCCTCTGTACTCACAAAAAACTCCACGCATTCCTCTGCGGTGCATTTGCCAAAACACTCAGCGCCCACTGTGGGTCTGGCACTGTTGCAGGCACCTGGGGCACATCAGTGACAAAAAGCCACCGCCCTAGTGTGCTGTGATGAAGTCATATCACTTATTCCTTCAGCAAATATGTATGCATCACCTATGTGTGGGGCCCTGTGTGAGGCATGCAGCGGCTTTACCCTTGCGGTAATTGTCCGTTCATAGCTTTGGCCTCTTCCACCTACCCTATCATTAGTACCTTGTGGACACAGTGAACATTTTCTGAATCAGTGAATGATGGCATGGCCAAGGTCACACAGCAACCTCCAGATGGGGCTGGCACTGAGACCCTGGTTCCCTGATAGAGTGCTTTCTCCTCCCCTGCATGACAGCCCAAATCTCTGTAACCTCCCTCACCCTGGGTGGGAAAGGTCCGAGGGGAGAAGATCAAGGGCTGCACCACCTACAGAGAACGATTTTGGAAAGGGGAGACCTGCCCTATCAGGGACCCTCTGGGGGTGTTTGGGGAGTTGCCTGCTTCCACCAACTCTGCTCCAACGCTTGCAGGAAGCAAGAAGAAACTCCGGTAGCACCCCATCGGCGCCATCACGCTGATCATTTTTAGGTACATTTCGTGTCTGTGTCAAAAACAAAGCCACCGCCCGGCTCGGGAGACATTTCCCACCCGGCCCACCGCCTGGGCCAGGTTCCCTTTCCTTCTGAGCCAGAAAGGCAGCATCTGCGGGTGTGGGAGCCGGAGCGGCTGCACTGCAGCGCCCTCTGCCGGGAGCGGGGCCGCCTCGGCCGTTCGGTGGGGCGGGTGAGGAAGGCGGGAGGGAGCGGCGCCGCTTCCAAGGAGCCTCTTGTTCCGGAGGTGCCCAGGGACCGTGACTCATCGCGCCGGCTGCGCCCGCGCCACTCGCCCCCGCAGCCTCGCCGCCTCTGCACGCGCCTGGTGACGCACCAAGACGCGCAGAGCTGCCCTGCGCACCAAAGAAAAGCAGCCCCGCGACGGCCCCCAGCTGCAGCTGTGCGCCAGCACCTGCTCCGCTAGCCCGCGCCTAACCCCGCCCCAGCCCCCGCGTCGTGGCAGCTTCCGGAGTCGGAAGCCCAGCTCACCACCGCTCTCGCTGAGTCTTTACCACTCATCTCGGTTGGGGGTCGTTTTCTTACAGGGCCTTAACAGAATGGGAAAGTGAGGATGAGAGAAAGAGGACGTGAGGGCCAGCGTCAGGAAGCTAAGAAGCAGGGGGGCCACTAGATTAGCCAATTACCTGACTCCAGAGTTCAAGGTGCGCTGTCCACAGCATCAAGCTTGCAGCGTCCTCCTAAGCACATGGGCGGAAAGGGACGGTTGGACCTCATCCTAGAGGACCTTCAAAATCAAGCACTCTTAAGAAACACCGACAATTTGGGAAATAAAAGGAAAGGTATAAATGGCAGTTTAGAAGAAAGTTCAGGGGCTGGCGCTGGGCTTAACTCTGTAAACATGTTTTATTATGGAGCAGAAGACATGATCAGAGTTTGGAGCTGGGAAGATGCTCCAAAGGAAAAGAGATCAGAGAAATGGAGGTATGGTAGTCCAGTAGAACTCAGTGCGGTCTAAATCAGAGGCATGAAAATGGGGGAGGAGAAACAGATCCAAGAGTGGGAAAGAGTTAATGATAGATTGGATTTTTAAAAGTGAGGTAAGTAGGGGCGTCTGGGTGGCTCAGTCGCTTGAGTGTCTGCCTTCTGCTAGGGTCATGATCTTGGGCGTCCTTGGGATCGAGCCCCACGTTGGGCTCTGTGCTCACCAGGGAGTCTGCTTCTCTCTCTCTCTCTCTCTCCCTCTGCCCCTCCTCCCTGCTCATGCTCTCTCTCCCTCTCTCAATTAAATAAATAGAATCTTTATTTTTTAAGATTTTATTTATTTCTTTAAGAGAGAGAGAGCATGAGCAGGGGGAGAGGGAGAAGCAGGGGAGCCCGACATGGGGCTCAATCCAAGGACCTTGGCATCATGACCTGAGCCGAAGGCAGACGCTTAACTGACTGAGCCACCCAGGTGCCTCCAACAAATATAATATTTTTTTTAAAAAGCGTAAGTAAGGTCCACATAGGACTGTGTACCTTTCATAAGGTATTTATTGCCATCGATTTTGCTTTCTCTTCTTTAAAAGATTTTATTTATCTGACAGAGAGATCACAAATAGGCAGAGAGGCAGGCAGAGAAAGAAGCCGGAAGCAGGCTCCCTGCCGAGCAGAGAGCTGAACGAGGGGCTTGATCCAGGACCCCAGGATCATGACCGGAGCCAAAGGCAGAGGCTTAACCCTCTGAGCCACCCAGGTGCCCCAATTTTGTCTTCTTTACTAGAGTGATGGTTTGCTGGCCTTGTTAGGTGTTACAGTCCATAGGGTAGTGCTGGCAGCTTAGGCCCCACTACTGCCTTGGAGACCATGACCTTGTATGTGTGTGTGTGAGGTGGGGAGTACGTATGTCCTGGGGCAGTGTCCATCCTGTCATCCAGATGGAACATGGGGAGGGCAGAGCTCCCTGCCCAGACAGCATCTACACATCCCCAGGAACCCCTAAACTAGCCTCCATAGGCTCCTTGGGGGAAGTCTAGAGGGATTCAATGAAACTCCAAGACTGCTATATGCTTCTGAATATCCTCCTAGGCCTACAGTTTGCCTGAGCAACTGAGGGGGCAACTCCACCCCAAGGCCAGGGATCAAGACCTCCCAGCTGGCTGTGAGTGCCTGTTGCCGGTTGGTGACATTCCACGCGCACACCACCGGGTGGGCAGCATGGCTCTGTTGTGGTAGAATGGGCATTTTTATTCGAGGGTCAATTTTCTAGGCATCAGCATCGGTGCCAAGACAGAAGTTCCACAGAACTGGGGAGTGTATGTGAGCCGTGGCTCCAAAGGTGGTCAGAACCACCTCCATAGCCACACTGTAGTCTGCCCAGAACTTCGGGCCCTACAGGCCCAGCTCTTAAGCCAGTTCATCTGCCCCTACTTACCCGATATCGATGGACAGGAAGGAGAGCACCCTGCTGGGATTGGGTGGTTCCAGAGGTCCTCAGGACCTGACCCTCGGATCCCAGCTGCTTAGACTAAGGGGCCGCTCTTAATTCCTGGTTCTTGCCGTCCTCCACCACTCACACTTGCTGTCCTCCGGGGCTCTCCCGGATGGAAAATCATGACGCCAGTGGGGTGCCTGCATGGCTCAGTCGGTTGGGCGTCTGCCTTCAGCTCGGGTCATGATCCTGGGGTCCTGGGATTGAGCCCCATGTTGGGCACCCTGCTCGGTGGGGAGCCTGCTTCTCCCTCTCCCTCTGCCTGCTGCTCCCTCTGCTTGTGCTCCCTCTCTCTGACAAATAAATAAATAAAATCTTTTTAAAAAAAGGAAAATCATGACCCCACCATCTAATGTTACCATGCACTGCTTGTCTACCTCATACTCCCTTCCTTTGAAGTCCAACAACGGATGTTAACAAGCTAGAAATTGAGGTGATTTTGCTTGTTTGTTTCTTTCTTTCTAATCAAGTAAAAGAGTTTCCCCCGCTCTGGGAGTACCACTGAACAACAGACCTAGGGTGGGCACAAAAATTTCATGTTTTTAATCAATATTTACTCTTGGAGTATAGGCTTTTACAAATACACAGAAACAAACGTGTGTGTATTTGGGGGAGGATCTTATGTGGGTCATTTAGCCCCAAACACCTCTCATGTGGGCCCCAGTGTTCTTTGTGAAGGAGGAAAGGGTGAGTGGGAAAAAAGGGAGAAAAGATTTCAATTTTCCCTAAATTAATCTGTGAACTCATTACCATCCCAAGCAAATCTCCACAGGAATTTTTTGTGTGGAACCTGACACACTGATTTCGACAAGCATATGAAAGAGAATATTCACAAGAAAAGCTCAGTTTTGGGGGGAAATGACAATGAAGGGTAATTTATTATACAAAGTATCAAATCCATCATAATTAGTAAGGTATGGTACTGGCACAGAAATAGACAAAAAATGAGTGAAAGAGAAGAGAAAGTCCCCAAACCAACACAGGTAAAGATACTAAATAAATTATATTAGTGGCATTTACAGGCCAGTGGTGAAAGGATGAACTATTCGATACAAAGTATTGGAACCACTGACTTTTCATTTGGAAAAAAAATAAATTAGGTCCCTATCGCATACTAAACACACACACACACACACACACACACACACACGCACACTCATGACTGCAGCTAGCTCAAACAACTAAATATAAAAAATAAAACCTACCTATAACTACAATAAAAATATGCAGATGCATACATTTGTGACTTTGGTGCAGAGAAAGCCAATTTAAACAACACACATACACAACACAAATGGCAAAAAAGACACGGTTGATAAATCTAAATGCCCATCAAAAAGAATTTCTTAGACAAAAGACACCAACAATAAAGGTAAAAGACAAATGATAAACTGGGAGAAATATATTATTTGTAATATATGCATTATGTCAAAAATTAATCTATTGGCATACATATCAATGATATCTATCTATATCTATCTATCTATATTGATTCTGTAAGTCAATAAAAAGGCAAACGACCCCCCAAAATATGGTGAAGTATATGGTGAGTCAATTCAGAAGGAGAGTTACAAATAACCAACAGACATTTGAAAAAATGCTTGACCTCTGGTATCAAGGAAAAGCAAATGAAAACAATTAGCAGATACCATCTTTCACCCATCACACTGGTAATTAAATGTTTGATTATATCGAGTGCTGGCACAGAGGTGAGCAAAACTGCTACCCTCATACACTACTGGGTGGAGTACAGGATTGCTGGAGGGAGTCTGGAAGGCATCTATTAGTATGTAAAATGAACATCCCCTATTACACAGCAACTCCACTTCTTAGCATCTATCCTAAAGAAACTCTTGTGCACGTATACAAATATTTATTCAAAGGATGCTTGTGGAAATACCAGTCATCAAATTTAGAGATGATCTGAGTTCATAAAACAGGTAAATAGTTAAATAAACTGCTGAAAGTCATACTCTGCAAAATTACATAACATTTTATTTTATTTTTTTAAAGAGTCTATTTATTTATTTATTTGTCAGAGAGAGAGAGAAAGAGCCAGCAAGCACAAGCAGGGGGAAGAGCAGACAGAGGGAGAAGCAGGCTCCCTGCTGAGTGGGGAGCCCGACATGGGACTCAATCCCAGGACCCTGAGATCATGCCCTGAGCCAAAGGCAGCTGCTTAACCGACTGAGCCACCCAGACATCTCTTATATGACATGTTAAAAGATTAAGTCAGGACTTCTGCTTCTGGGAAGATAGCAGAGATATGTATTTCCTTATTCCTCCCACTAAGTAAAATTACGAACTAAAAACTAAGTAAGTGCACCCCAAACTCCTCAACATTATAAATAAGACAGCACAGAAATCTCTGAAAGGTGGAGGGAATAAGGTCCACCAGTAAGAGACCTCTGGACTTGAATGACAGGGTGGTATGTTCCCTGGATCTCTCCTTTGCTTCATATATCCCAGAGTTGAAGCTCAGAAAGCTGGCAATCTGGAAGCACCAATGGGTGCCGACAAAACCCAAAGCCAAACCAAAAAGTCTGTGTCTCTAACCAAAGGATCAGAGAAGAAGGTAGACTAGCCAGGCAGAGAATTCTAAGCAATGAATGCTTTACTTCAGCCAGACACAGGAAGAAAAAAAAAATGTGGCCCCATCCCCAAACCCATCTGCAAAGGAAAGGTCGAAAGCATAGACTTCTACCTTTACAAAGCTATACCTAGGCACCCCAAACCTCCCCACTAGGGTGACATCAGAGAAGGCTGCGTGGAGAGCTGGGATAGACCTCCCAGATGGAAAATCAGCAAGGGTGTCAAAGGACTCAGCAAAACCCTCACCCAACAGGATCCAACGTGACATTTATAGAGCACTCCCCCAGCATCACACACTAGGTTAGACCGCATCCAGTACCATGAAACAAACCTCGACTCATTAAACAATGAAAGGAAAATGGAATGTATTCTGTAACCACGATGGAATCCAACTAGAAATCAATAATGACAGAGAGATTGCAGGAAAATACCTAAACACTTGGAAACTAAATGGTATGTTCCAAATAACCGATGGGTCAGAGATGAAGTCTCAAGAGAAATGTTAAGAATACACTGAACCGAATGAAAATGAACATACATCATCGTAAAATTTGTGGGTTGCAACTAAAGCAGTGTTCATTCAAGGGAAATCTATAACACTAAATGCTTATATTAGAAAAGAGAAGAGGTCTCAAATCAATAATCTAATTTCCTACCTGAAGAACTAGGGAATAAAGGAGCAAAACAGAGCCAAAACATACAGAAGACAGGAAATTAAAATAAGATGGGAAAACAATAAAATTGAAAACAGGAAAACCATTACAAAGAAGAGAGACAAAACACAAGTTACTAATATCAGGAACCAAATGAATATCACCGCAGACTCTTCAGAAGTCAAAAGGCTGGTGAGGAAATACTAACAACAACTCCACACACTTTGAGAATTTTGGTGAAAGTAACCAAAATTAGTTTCATAAACTCCCAAAACTCACTCAATGGGAAACAGATTATTTGAATACCCTATAACTATTAAGAAAATTGAATTCATAATATTAAACCCCCTCAAAAAGAAACTTCCAGTTTCACTAGAGAATTCTACCAAATATTAATACCAATCCCTTACCATCTCTTCCAGAAAATAGGAGAGGAGAAAATGTTTCCCAACTTATTTTATGAAACCACTGCTGGGGTGCCTGGGTGGCTCAGTCATTGAGCATTTGCCCTCGGCTCAGGTCATGATCCCAGGGTCCTGGGATTGACCAACAAGTTGGGCACCCTGCTCGGCAGGAAGCCCGCTTCTCCCTCTCTCACTCCCCCTGCCTGTGTTCCCTCTTTCGCTGTGTCTCTCTCTGTCAAATAAATAAATGAAATATTTAAGAAAAAAAAAGAAACTACTGTTATCTTTTTTTTTTTGAGAGCAAGACAGCATGAGCAGGGTGGGGGAGACATATAGGAGAGGGAGAGAGAGAATTTTAAGCAGGCTCCATGCTCAGTGTGGAGTCTGACACAGAGCTCGATCCCATGACCCTGAGATCGTGACCTGAGCTGAAATCACGAGTCGGACTCTTAACTGGCTGAGCCACCCAGGTGCCCCTGAAACTATTATTATCTTGATGCCAAAACCAGATGTCACACACCAAAAAGAAAACTATAAACAGCTATCCCTCATGAATAAAGAAGCAAAGCTTCCCAACACAACATTAGCAAATAATAGGATTCAGTAATATGTAAGAAGAAGTGGGGTCCATTCCAGGGAAGCAAGACAGTTTCAATATCTCAAAATAAATCAATGTATTCCACCATATTAACAGACTAAAGAAAAGCAGTCACATCATTATATCAGTGCAGAAAAAACACTTAACAAAATCCAGCACCCATTATGATTTTTTTTTAAAAAGAGCTTTTCAGAAATAGGAAAAGAAAGCAATTTCCGCAATGAGAAAAAGAGCATCTATAAAAAACTTACAGATGACACTAAACTTAATGGTGAAAAACTGAATGCTCTCCTACTCAGATGAGGAACAAGGCAAGGATGAACTAGAAAGAAAACCACAGGGGCCAAAATGGTGGCACTTAGGCCAAGTCATCAAACCAGAGCTTAGTACGGAACCTAACTGTCCTTTCAACCTCCCCTAGCAATGTAGTCTTAACCGGTCAATCAGGCATTTTCTGATCAGCACCAAGGGGAAAGTTGTCACATGGGTTCTCCATTCCTCAGAGGAAGATGAGATAATCCACCTAGTAAGATCCCTTGCCCTTCCTCCCCACCTACCTCGAAATTGCCCGAAACAATCTTTTCCTTTCTTTTGATAATGACTTCTTGTCCCATGCTCCTTCCTACAAAAGCCTTCTGTTTTGTACAGCTCCTCAGAGCTCCCCTCTGTTTGCTAAATGGGATGCCACCAGATTCACATGAATCACCTGAGAAAAGCCAATTAGATTTTCAAATTTACTCAGTTGAGTTTTTGTTCTCTAACAGATGTCTGCCTTTCCAACATAGTGCTGGGATAATCAGGCAAGAAAAGGAAATGAAAGGCATACAAAGTGAAAAGGAAGAAATAAAACCATCCCTAGTTAGAGATGACACGATGGTGTATGAAGAAAATCCCAAGGGGCTACAAAACAATTCCCAGCACTCATAAGCGAGTTCAGTGAGGTTGCAAGATACAAGATAAGTAGAAACAAATAAATTGTATTTCTATATGCTAGCAATGAATGAATGGATGCTAAACTAAAAAATATGATACCATTTATAATTTCTCAAAATGAAATACTTTAAGTGCAAATATAACAAGACATGTACAGGACTTGTATGCTACAGAAACTACAAAATGCTCATGAAAAAATTCAAGGAAGATCTAAATAAATTGAGAAATACACACTGTTCGTGGATTCGAGGACTTGACATAGTAAAGATGTCAATCTTCCCTTAGATTTATATACAGATTTAGAGAGATTCCTATCAAAATTTCAGGAGGGTGTTTTAGACACAGACAAGCCTATTCTAAAATTTATCAAAGGAATTAGAATAGCCAAACAATTTTGCAAAAGGAGAAGATGGGGAGGCATTACTCTACCCAATTTTAAAACCCATTATGTAGCTACAATAATAAACACTGTATGGTCCTGGTGGGGGGATAGATACATTGCTTGACGGAGCAGAGAGCCCAGAAATATCCCTCCACAGATATGCCCAACTCATTCTCAACAAACATGCAAAAGCAATTCAATGGAAGAAAGATGGCTTTTCAAACAGTGAACCTTGATGTGCGTGGTGGGTTGAAGGGTAGCCTCTGAAAAGATATTTCCACATCCTTAGCCCTAGAACCTCTGAAGTTTACCTTATCTGGAAAATGGGTCTGTGTAGATGTCATTAAGTCCAGGATCTTCAGATGAGAAGATTATTTTGGATTATTCAAGTGGGCTCTAAATCCAATGACACACAGAGAAGTTGACATGAAGATGGGGACAGAGGTCGGAGTGATGCGGCCACACGATAAGGAAGTCAAGGATTGTTGGCAGAAGTTGGAAGTGGCAAGGAAGGATTTCCTCCCGGGGCCTCTAAAAAGAGCATGGCCCTGCTGACACTTTGCTTTCCGACCTCTAGCTTCCACAACCGTGAAAAAATACATTTGTTGGGTTTTAAGCTACCAAGTGCATGGGAATTTGCTATGGAGGTCTCAGGAAACTAATGCAACCTGTTCCATATGTTAAAAAATCAACTTAAGGGGCACCTTGGTGGCTCGGTCAGTCAAGCTTCCCACTCTTCACTTCAGCTCAGGTCATGATCTCAGCATTGTGAGATCAATCCAGCCCTGTCTCTGGCTCCGCAGGGATATGGAGCCTGCTGAAGATCCTCTCTCTCCTTCTCCCTCAGCCCCTCCCCCATCACCTCCACCCCCAGCTCGCACGTGCATGTGCTTGCATGCTCTCTCTCTCCCTCTCAAAAAAATATCAACTTAAAATGCATCACAGCCTAACCTTATTGTGGTGATCATTTTGCAATATATACATGTATCAGATCAGCACATTACATACCTTAACTCACACAACACTATATGTCAAATATATGTCAATAAAGCTGAAAAATGCATCACAAACTTAAATGGGAGGTGGAAAATGAAATATTTAGAAAAAGAAAAAATGTCTGGAATCAAGAGCTAGATCTACTTAACAACCCAAACATGACATGAATAGTCAATTCACTGAAAAGGATATACGGATGGCAAGTAAGCACATGAAAAGATGCTCAATCGGTTGCCATTAGGGACATGCAAATTAAACCACAAGATATCACCACACATCAGAATGGCTACAATTCAAAAAAAATAGTGACTACGCCAAATTCTGGTGAAGATGACAAGAAACTGGATCCATCAGACATTGTTGATAGGGATGTAAAATGATATGGTCAATTTGTAAAACACTTTGGTGAGTTACTTTATTTTTTCAAGATTTTATTTATTTGCCAGTGAGAGAGAGAGTGCAAGCACAAGCATGGGGAGGCATGGCTCCCCGCCGACCAAGGGAACCCGATGCAGGGCCCCATCCCAGGACCATGGGATCATGACCTGAGCCGAAGGCAGACGCTTAACTGACTGAGCCACCCAGACATCCCTGGAAAGTTACTTTAAAAGCTACCCCATGCGGCGCCTGGGTGGCTCAGTGGTTGGGCCTCTGCCTTCCACTCAGGTCATGATCCCGGAGTGCAGGGATTGAGCCCCACATCAGGCTGCCTGCTTGGCGGGAGGCCTGCCTCTCTTTCTCTCACTCCCACTGCTTGTGTTCCCTCTCTGGTTGTGTTTCTCTCTGTCAAATAAATAAAAATCTTTAAAAATAAGATAGATAGGGGCGCCTGGGTGGCTCAGTTGGTTAAGCGACTGCCTTCGGCTCAGGTCATGATCCCAGAGACCCGGGATCGAGTCCCACATCGGGCTCCCTGCTCGGCAGGAAGCCTGCTTCTCCCTCTCTCACTCCCCCTGCTTGTGTTCCCTCTCTGGCTGTGTTTCTCTCTGTCAAATAAATAAAATCTTTAAAAAAAAAAATAAGATAGATAGATAGATAGATAGATAAATAGATAGATAGATAGATGATAGATAGATAAAAGCTACCCTTGCAACTACTATGTGAGCTGGCACTTGTATTTTTGGACATGTCTCCCAGAGAAAGGAAAACTGCCCACAGTTTTATGACTGTTCATAGCAGCTTCAATTATAGTAGCCAAGAAACTACAAACAATCCAGATGTCCTTCAATGGGTGAATGGATAAGCTCCGTGTAGTATATCCCGGCCGTGAAAACTACTCGGCCGTAGAAAGGGACAGAATATCGATACACACAACGGCATGGATGAATCTCCAGAGAACTCAGCTGACTAAAGAAAACAAACAATCCCCAAAAGGTTATCTACTGTATGACTCTATTTACACAGCATTACTGAAATGACCTAATTTTAGAAAAGGAGAACAGAGGAGTGGTTGCTAGAGGGTAAGCAGGAGGCAGGGCTGGGAGGAAAGTGCGTGAATCTCCAAAAGGAAACCTTGAAGGATCCTCATGATGGTGGAAATCTTCTGTCTCTTGACTGCATGGGTGTCCCGCTTACGATACCGCACTCTAGTTTTTCAGGAGGTTGCCACTGAGGAAAACTGGGTGAAGGGTCTATGGGATTTCTTTGTGTTATTTTTTAAAGATTTATTGATTTGATAGAGAGAAACACAGCTAGAGAGGGAACACAGGCATTAGATCCGGGTGTCCCAATATGGCAAGGTTTCTATGATATACTGTTTTAAAAAATATCTTATTAATTTATTTGAGAGAGAAACAGAGAAAAAAAAAGAGCATGAGAGGTAGAGGCAGAGGGAGAAGCAGACTCCCCAATGAGCAGGGAGCCCGATTTGAGGCTTGATCCCAGAACCCTGAGATCATGACCTGAAATGAAGGCAGAAACTGAGCCACCAGGCACCCCTCCAAGATATACTGTTAAGTGAAAAAAGTAAGTTATCAATTGGTATCTATGGTTTCTTAGCATTTATCTTTAATACCCACACAAAACCACACTCTGTATACATTGAAAAAGATGCAGAAGAGAGCACTCTATGGTGATCACAGCGGTTTCCTCCGGGGACCAGAGCTGGGGAGGGAAGAGGGTTTTGAACTATAGCTGGATTGTTGTTATTGTTGTTTTTCACAATGAGAATATATTCATATGCTACCTGTACAGTGACAGCATTATCCTGGCCACAGCTACAGTGTTCTAGGAATCCAAACCTATTTTGCTTGTCCTGAACCAACAAAACCCTGCGTCTCTACCACCATGGCCAGAAGACCTGGCTCACGACCCACCTGCCCTTGAGCCTCAAGGAAATGGCTCCTTACCTAGCTTGGCTACAGGCCTGCCCGTACTACCTGTGAAGTATGGAAATATCACCCAGAAGGGCCAAAGTGCCCATGACCATGGATCTACCCACTGCTACTGACAACTTAAAAAACACACAAAGCTCAGCCCGTGCTAATCAGTGCAATGGTAATTTCTGTAAGGTTCAAGTCATGCAGGTATCAATCCTGGGAGTAGCAAAGACCTGCCCTACCCTCTGACCCCAAAACATGGCAGCCAGTGAGCCTCTTTGGAGGCAACTGAGAGCAGCGGGCATGAACTACAATTGGGTACCTGTGCTGTGCCAGGCTGAGAGCAGACTCACAGTAGCATGGTCCCTGAGAACATCCATTCATTCACCATGTATTTACTGAGCACCTACTATGGGCCAGGTAGTATTCTTGACACTGATCACTAGCAGTGACTTAAAAAAAGTCCCTGCCCATGATCATGGGGCTCTCATTCTAGTCAGGGAGCAGATGATAAGTAGGATAAATAAATTTTACATGGTGGTAATAAGTGCCATAAAACACAAACACACACACACACACACACACACACACACACACACACACACACAGTCTGGAAAGAGGATATAAAGTGTTGAGTGCCTGGGGTTGAAGTTTTAGAAATGGTGGCCAGAGAAGGCCTCCCTGAGAATTTTTGGTGGAGAGCTGAAGGAAGTCAGAGAGCCAGGTACAAAGCATCCAGTGGTTCTGGGTATCTTCCCTTTCCCCACACCAGATCTTCTCCACCCTTCTCCACCCAGCCGTGCGCCCTGGTAGGCTGACCTGTATGGACTGCACCAACAGCTTCCCTTGTCCTCTGGCTTCGGGTTAGATTTGACCAATTGGAGGCACCTGCACGGAGATCAGAAAGAAAAGGTAAGATTTTTTTCTTCATCAGCTCTCTTTGTGCAGGTTCATCATGGGTTGACCGAACCCTCTACCAAAGACCACAGCCCCTTCCAGATGACTCTTCCCATACAGCCACCTTTCCCTAGTTCCCAAAGCCACTCGCTCCCAGGATCATGGCTGCCACTGTGGCCGCCGGGTGGGGAGCAGGCAGCATTCTCGGCAGAAGGAAAAACAAGTACAAAGCACAGACCTGTCCAGAAGGCTTAAAGAAGGATCAGAAGACAAGTATGGCTGGAATGGAGGAGGTGACAGAGGAATTTGTAGAAGATAAGGTCAAAGAGGTAAGGTGGGGGCAGATTATGAGGCTCTCACAGGCTACCATCAAGACTTTAGCTTTTACTATGATGGAGAGGCAGAACAGTTGGAGGATGTTGAGCAAAAGATTGACATATTCAACCTAGGCTTTAATAGCATCACTTGGGGCGCCTGAGTGGCTCAGTCAGTCGGGTATCTGCCTTTGGCTCAGGGCATGATCCCGGAGTCCAGAGATCGAGCCCCACGCTGGGCTTCTTGCTCAGCGGGGATCCTGCTTCTCCCTCTCCCTCTGCCTGCTGTTCCTCCCACTTGTGTTCTCTCTCTCTCTCTCAAATAAATAAATGAAAAATCTAAAAAAAAGTAGCATCACTTGAGGAGACAGGTGATGGGCAACATGGGGTGATGGCTTGTATTTGGGTGGCAGCAAACGGAAGCCATACAGGCTTGGAAGTGCTTGGATTCCAAATAGTTTTTAAAAGTGGTGCAGAGGGATCCTTTTTCAGTAAAACGACCAGAGCAAAAGCCCAAACTCACGACTGGAGACTTGTTACCCTGCTTATCATTGTGCATCCCTTAAAGTCTTGTTATTCGACACGATTCCACAAGGCCCTGCAGGCAGTTAGATGTCACCCTGCCACTGGTGTGGGACACACAATTCTAGGCCAAAAGCCAAGCCCCAGAGGTCCCTAGACCATGCCTGACTCCCAAGCAACTCCAGAAAACTATCATGGATTTTATAAGCAACCCCCCCACCCTAAAGCCACAAATCTAGAGTGGTCATACTGCGTGCCGTTTTGCCCCCAGACGGGTTCCGGCCACTCTACCTCCATAGGCCCCTCCGCCAGCTGGCTTAGCCACGTCGCATCACAATTCTGGGAAACTCTGTCCATACGGCCAGTCCTCTGCTCCCCATCACATCTGGCAGCAGACAGATCGCATGTGTCATGAACTGAGCACACAGGGACAGGTTCCAGGGGCTGTCAGAACACGGTGTGGTCAACATCTCAGAGGCACCCCAATTTTGATAGGGAATTTAACGTTTGCCTGGGAAAACAGTCAACCATCAACCACAGGCAGGTCGTTGGGAGGGAAGAGAAGATCGAAAACTTGGCCCCGTAGGCTGCAACTCCCCACCCCCCAGCCTGCAGCATCTCCTGGGAACAAAAGCACCCCACCGATCCTTGGGATAAGGCCTGTTGCTTCATATTTGTGAACCCCCCCACAAAGGCACCCAGCTGGAAACTAGAGCACAGCACATGATTCTGAAAGCTCATTCCAGAGCCAGGAAAAACTGATGGTATTTTGTTTATGTTCAAAGAAATCAATCCAAAGAGATCAGCCCCACGGCCAAAGTCAGCAAGACCGCGGAGTACACAGCTGCCAACTGGGGAAGGGACTACCTGCCCTGGAATCCCGGATCCAAGATTTTCGAGCTGTGTTCCCTCGGGTCACATTTCTACCTCTCCCAGGACCTCAACTGTGTGATCTGTAAAATAGGGACAACACCCCCCCACACACACACATGCACACAGAGTTGCATTAGGGACAAAAATTAGCTCATGCATGTAAAGTGCGTCTGGCACAGCCCATGGGATACTACCTGCTTGCCACATGTTGGCTATCTTCTGGGGCCCACTCTTTGTTTGCAAGTTCTAGGCCCAGGGTGTGGGGGCAAAAATGTGGTGCTGGGGGCCCCCTGGTGCCCTTTAGAAGAGCTCTCAGAAGAATTTTCCAGCTCTTTCATGCCGATGTTGTTTTCGGCTCTTTACTAAATGAGTGTCCTGGGCAGCTGGCATTTAATCCCAGTGGGATGTGGCCCCATGCACAGCGTGGCACCGAAGGGCACTAATCCCTCTTAATTAACTGTACATTCAGCTGATCGGCCTAAGCAGCTGCTTGCATTTGCAGAATCCCACATCTTTCTTATTCCATTCCAGGTTACTGGAACCCCTTAGAGAGGAAAGTTGGTGATATAGACCTTTGCTCCCCTACCCCATATCCCACTATCCCCCTCCCTTCCATCTCTCCTGTCTTCTCCACACTGCTCGCTCCCTCTGCCTGGGTTTTGCCTTGGCTCTCCACCTTTTTCCTGCAGTTCCCTAGATTTTTCATGAACCCTCATCCAAAGACTATGCTGGTGCAGAGAGAAAGGTTAAAAGTGGCTTAAGTGGAGCCATGGTTAGGCCTGAGGGAACCCATCCCATGTCCTCTTTGCCCTGTCCTACCAGACCATTCCTCAAGCCCACGTTCCCAGTCATTCACAATGAGCTGGGCAAAAGGGTTACAAAGCAAAACAAGACATGGCTGCTGGGATGCCTGGGTGGCTCAACTGGTTAAGCGTCTGCCTTCGGGCTCATTTCATGATCCCAGGGTCCCGAGACCAAGTCCTGCATAGGGCTCCCCGCTCAGCAGGGAGTCTGCCTCTCCCTCTGCCTGGCGCTCCCCCTGCTTGTGCTCTCTTTCTGTCAAATAAATAAATAAAATGTTTAAAAAAACAAGACATGGGCTGCTTGCTTCAGAGAACTCCTAGTCTAGTGGGAGAGATAGCCCCATGGTGAATATGAAGGAATGGAGAGGGAACACAGGAATGGGAAAGCAGCTGTTTGCCTCTGAGGGGTCAGGGAGCCCTTCACCAGAGAAAGGAGACCTGGACTGGTCTTGAAGCCTCGGTGCATTTTTCCAAATAGAGAGAGAGGTCAAAAGGCGTCCCGGGGTGGGGGCGTGGTGGCATGGAGGTGAGAAGGGCAGTGTGTGCTTGGGGCTCTGTGTGGCCAGATGGTAACTTTTAGCAAATGAGCCACAAAGAGCTTGGGCAGGAGCATCTGGAGCCCGCTTGCCAATGGGGTGCCAGGTTGATGGGAAGCTGGACCGCAGGGCTATAGATGTTAGACCTGGTGAATGTTGGGAAGGCACAAGATGAACGCTGTGTTTTAAGGAGAGAATTCTGGAAGGCAGAGACCAGAAGCATGGAGGCCAGGTAGGAGGCTGCTGCAATGGTCCTAGCACAGGCGGAGACCCTGAACTAGGGTGTTGACCATGGCCATGGGAAGGAGGGGGTGAAGAGATGCCA
Source organism: Spilogale gracilis (assembly GCA_004023965.1). Classification (NCBI taxonomy): domain Eukaryota; kingdom Metazoa; phylum Chordata; class Mammalia; order Carnivora; family Mephitidae; genus Spilogale; species Spilogale gracilis. The sequence continues at coordinate 22,356 of PITA01016752.1, forward strand.
CTGGGGCCTACTTCCCTAGCTCTGGCCCGTATCTTGGATTCGTTCTTTACTCTTCCCCCAGTACCTTCTCCTTTGACAATCTTATTGGATCCTGGGCCCCAACTCTAACTCCAGCCTCAACGTGGATTTATCCCAAATCCATTATCTTGCGATCTGACCTGTCATCTGGCCCTGGCACCAGATTCTGGCTGCTTTCGTGACATTCCCAAGTAGCCGACTCATTAGCATGTTCAAAACTGCTGGCACAGTGCCTGCACCTCAGCCCTGACCCAGCTTGGGAGAGCCACACACCCCAGCTAGAGTCTGGGCTTCAGCGGCCCAACTCACCGACTGAAGTGAACATTTTATATCTTTGTAGGGCAAACGTGATTTCTTAGTTCTAAGCCACCGATTTACATGTAGACTTAGACTTAGAGGACTCCACGTGTTCACACCCTGGGAATGGCCTTCCTTCCCTGGCTCACTGCTAAGTTCCCCAGCAGTGCCCTTTAGCCAGGGGTGGGTCCTTCTGCCCCCTTGGAGTATCTAGGAATGTGTAAGGACATATAAGGTAGTGCCAGTGACTCCAGGAATCAGGATGTGAAATATCCTGCAATGCGTGGGGAGTCCCTCACACCTGCAGAGACTGGCATGCCTCCAAGTGCGAAGGCTAAGCTCATTGAGAAACACTGTGACCCTGAGCTCAAGGAGAGCAGGGACTCTATCTTTACCGTGTTCCCGGCATATAGCGGAGTGCCACCACCATGAGGGTGTGTGCTGTTTGTCAAAGTGATGAAGTGACTCACCCCTTCATAGAACCAATACCCACTGAGCGCTGGGGATAAAAAAACGAACAAGGGGGGCAGCTGGGTGGCTCAGTCGGTTGGGCCTGTGCCTTTGGCTGGGGTCATGATCCCAAGGTCCTGGGATCAGACCCCTTGTCAGGCTCCCAGCTGAATGGAGAGTCTGCTTCTCCCTCTTCCCTCTGCGGCTCCCCCTGCTTAAGTTCTCTCTCTCTCTGTCAGATAAATAAGTAAAAAAATAATATTTTTTAAAAAAGAAAGAAAGAATGATGAACAAGACTCAGGCAGTGCCTCTGCACCTTGGCTGGCCTTTGCTGGAATCTCGAGATGGGAGGCCAAAAGCCTCATCTTCCATAACCACCGCGGGGTGGGAGGGTGGAGCTTCCTACTAAGGGGAATAAGGCGAATGCATTACCAGTTAAATGCGGACTTGAAAATCCATTCATTCCTTCAAGCAACACTTGAGTACCCCATGAAATGTCCCGAAGCCGTTTCAAGACATCTGGATGGAGCTGGGCTGGGAGAGGAGGGTTGGGGCGGTGTCTGGAAGCTGGCCTGGGGCCTGAGGGGTTCCTGCTGAGCTCAGGGCCAGAGCAGACAAGCCCAATCAGACAGTCTCTTGGGACTGGGGGTGGGGCGGTGGGTCTGGTGCTAATGGAAATATGTGCCACATGGCCTGAATTGCAGGGGCCGGCCTCAGGCTCCCACAGCCTCAAACACTTCCAGATGGATTTATTTATAACCCAAACCAGAGGCGGCTCTCAGCTTCTTTTCCTCACTCTCTCCTCCCCACTCCTGGAGCAAGCCGGGCCGCCCCTTTCCACTCTGGAAACCAGCAGGAGCCAGGGAATGTGTAATAGGGCTCAACCACAGCCCTTGCCTGGGTTTCCAGGCACCGCCGGTCCCCTAGGTGGCGACAGCGGCTCAAGATGTGGGTGTGCCAACAGAGTGGCCTATAAGTACTGCTGCCCACCTGGTCATCTGGACTCTCAAGCCAGCCGCTAAACAGGTCCTACGGAGCTGGGCGCACTCACTCTGGCAAGTTTGCATTCCAGACCAGCCTCCGCTCCGTGTCACACCCATGTCTTCTCATTCTTTGTCTCCAGGAGATTCTGAGGTCCCTCCCCTCCACCTTCTCCCAGGGGATACCGCTTACCACTGTATAGGCTGCTCGGACATTTTTCAAACCCAGAAACGGAAGCTCAGAGAGGTTGAGTCACTAGCCCAAGGTTGCACAGCATGTGCAACCATAGCAGAGCCCGGACTCTAAAGCTCTGTCCCCGACACTAGCGCTTTCTAAACCTCGATTTTCCCCATGTATGAAGTGGGGTTAATGCCTGGCAGGTGGTCCAGTGAGAAGCATCAGCTCTGGAACCGCTCTGCCTGGAGTACATGCTGGTTCTGTCATTTACAAGCTGGATGACCTTTGATGATTCACTCTTTCGCCTGGGAACCCAATTTCTTTTATCTTTCCTTTGAGGATTAAAGAGCTAATGGATTTAAATGGTTTAGCATAGTGTCTGGCCCATAAACCCACAACAAATAATAACCACATTAATAGTTTATTGCTCAGTTGCATCATTCTAGAGCTTATAGCTCCCGTCTCTTGAAACACAGGCCAGGTGCCATACAGACATGGCCTCCTGACTCCTCACACATGGGGAGAAGTAAACCTGGGTTTGGTGAGATTAAGTGACTTGTCTAAGGCCACACTCGAACCCAGCTCTAGGTGGTTCCAAGGTTATAGATTCCATGCTTCCAAAGGATTCTGTGGGATAAGAGCCCCTGTGTGTGTCCTTAGCTGATTCTCTGCCCAGCCTCCCCCACCCTCCCTTGCCCTATCTTTCCTCCTTTAGGACTGGTCCGAGAGCTTCTTCCTGCCCACCCAGCTGAACTGGAGCATTTCGGGGGACCCAAGCAAGGCCCATGAGCACTTCGGGCCTGCAGGAAGCTGGTGGCACTGGGGCCGAGGCCTTCCCACTTCCCTCCTCTCCTAGCCATGGTTGGAACTGGTGGTGGCTGCAGGCGACAGGGTGGAAGAGAAGGCAGAAAAGAGTCAAGCTTCTGGACACACTGTATCTGTTTTCTGTGCAACCTCTATGCTCTCAAAGTTACTCAGAACCAAGGTCTGACTTGGGGCGCCTGGGAGCTCAGTCAGTTAGGCATCTGCCTTCAGCTCAGGTCATGATCCCGGGGTTCTGGGATCGGGCTCCTTGCTCAGTGGGAGGCCTGCTTCTCCCTCTGGCCCCTGCCTGCCACTCCCCCTACCTGTGTTCTCTCTCTGTCTCTCTTTCTCTGTCAAATTAAATAAATAAATAAAATCTTAAAAAGAAAAGAAAAGAACCAAATATTGACGAACCCACCTCTGCATCCAAAGGTCCAGACAAATTTGCCTGCCGCTGTTCAGCAATGCCTGACATCAGATTTCTGCCCCAGTGGAAGTTTTCAGTATTCTTGAATTCCTTTCTGTTTGTTGTGGTGCAATTATACATGTGTAAGTTCTCTGTTTTCCCATCCTGCATCACACATCAGTACCAGCAGTGACAGTGTGAAGGACTAGCACAACCTCTGAGCACATGTGGGCCAGAACCTTGCTTTCCCTCTCTGTTGTTCCGAGGCATCTAACAGCCAGGTACGTGGTATTTCGTCCACAAATGTTGCATTTCTAAAGCTTTACCTTAGAGTGAAAGCAGATTTTTACTAATTCTAGAACATCTAGAGGGTGACCCCTCTTTCTGGAAATTCTTTATTCTCTCAATATTTAGCATGCATCTACTATGTACAGAGCAGCATGAGAGAAACAAAATAAATTCAAAAATTCATAATAAAGATTAGAGCAAAAATCAATTATAGAGAAGCTAAAAAACAAACAAACAAACAAACAAACAAAGAAACCAGCAGCTGGTTCTCTGAAACGATCAACAAAATGTCTAACAAGGCTCATCAGAGAGAGAGAGAGAGAAGATCCAAATAAACAAAATCACCAACGAAAGAGGAGAAATAACCACCAACATCAGGAAATACAAGCAATTGTAAGAGACTATTATGAAAAACTATATGCCAACAAATTGGACAACTTAGAAGAAATGGATAAATTCCTAGAAACATGATAACCTACCAAAACTAAAGCAGGAAGAAATAGAAAATTTGAACAAACCAATTTCTGACAACGAAATTGAATGAGTCATCCAAAAACTCCCAACAAACCAAAGTCGGGGACCAGGTGGCTTCACAGGTGAATTCTATCAAACGTTTAAAGAAAAGTTCGTATCTATTCTTCTCAAACCATTCCAAAAAACACAAGAGGAAGAAAAACTTGCAAAATCATTCTATGAGGCCAGTATCACCCTGATACCAAAACCAGATAAAGACACCACAAAAAAAGACAACTACAAGCCAATATCTCTCATGAACATGGATGCAAAAATCCTCAACAAAATCACCAGCAAACAGAATTGAACAATACATTAAAAAACATTGTTCACCATGACCAAGTGGGATTTATTCCTGGGTTGCAAGGGTTGTTCAAGATTCACAAATCAATCATGACAATCCACCACATTAATATGAGAAAGGATAGGAACCACATAATCATTTAAATAGATGCAGAAAAAGCATCTGACAAAGTACAACATCCATTAGTGATAAGAAGAACCTCAACAAAGTAGGTTGAGAGGGAACATACCTCAACATGATAAAGGCTTTATATGAAAAACCCCATAGCCAACATCATTCTCAGTGGGGAAAACCTGAGTGCTTCCCCCCAAGGTCAGGAACAGGACAGGTATTCCTACTCTCACCACGTTTATTCAACATAGTACTGGAAGTCCTAGCCACAGCAATCAGACAACATAAAGAAATAAAAGGCATGCAAGTTGGTAAGGAAGAAGTAAAACTCTGGTCTTTGCAGATGACATGAGACTCTATATAGAAAAACCTATATATAAAACCCTAAATACTCCACCAAAAAAACTAGTAGAACTGATACACAAATTCAGTAAAGTCACAGGATATAAGCAAAAGACTGAAATCGGACCACTTTCTTTCATCATATACGAAAATAAACTCAAAAGGGATCAAAGTCCTAAATGTAAGACCAGAAAGCATAAAAATTCTTGAAGACAGCACAGGCAGTAATCTCTCTGGCATTGGCCATAGAAACATTTTTCTAGATATGTCTCTTGAGGCAAGGGAAATAAAACAAAAATAAACTATTGGGACTACATTAAAATAAGAAGCTTCTGCAGAGTGAGGGAAGCAATCAACAAAACCAAAAGGCAACCTACAGAATGGGAGAATATATTTGCAAGTGATCTAGCCAATAAAGGGTTAGTATCCAAAATATATAAAGAACTGACACAACTCAATACCCCCTAAAAAACAAATAATCCAACTAGAAATGGGCAGACATTTCTCTAAGGATGACATACCAATGGCTAACAGACACATGAAAAAATGCTGAGCATCACTCAACGCCAGGAAAATACAAATCGAAACTACAATGAGCTATCACCTCACACCTGTCAGAATGGCTAAAATTAACAACACAAGAAACAATGAGTGTTGGCGAGGATGTGGAAAAAGAGGAACCCTTGTGCATGGTTGGTGGGTATTCGAACTGGAGCAGCCGCTGTGAAAAACGGTATGGAGGTTCCTCAAAATGTTGCAAGCGGAACTACCCTATAATCTAGTAATGGCGCTACCAGGTATTTACCCTGAAAATACAAAAACACAAATCCAAAGAGATACATGAACCCTGATGTTGATTGCAGCATTATTTACAAACCACGGAAGCAGCCCAGTTGTCCTCTGATTGATGAATGGATAAAGAAGATGTGGTACATATATGCAATGGAATATTACTCAGCCATAAAAAGAATGAGACCTTGCCATTGCAATGACATGGGTAGAGCTAGAGAGTATTACACAGAGTGAGATAAGTCAGTCGGAGAGAGACAAATACCATATGATCTCACTCATATGTGGAATTTAAGAAGTGAAACAAAGGAGCAAAGGAAAAAAGCGATCGAGAGAGAGACAAATGAAGAAACAGACCCAACTATAGATAATAAACTGATGGTTACCGGAGGGGAGGTAGGGTGGTGATGAATGCAAGGATATAGATGATGGGGATTAAAGGATACATTTATCATGGTGCAAAATAAAATGATATGGACGCCGGTGTGGCTCAATTGGTTAATCTTCTGCCTTCGGCTCAGGTTGTGATCCCAGGGTCCTGGGATTGAGTCCCACATTGAGGTCCCTGCTCGGCGGGGATCCTGTTTCTCCCTCTGCCTACTGCTTCCCCTGCTTGTGCTCTCTCTCTCTCTCTCTCTCTCTCTCTCTCTCTCTCTGGCAAATAAATAAAGTCTTTTTAAAAAAGAAATGCAAACTAAATACATAAAGTTTCTTTCCTCCACGAGAGTGTGACACAGCTGGACATTAGTGCCGGCATGGAATATTTCAGAATGACTTTAGGAGCCGGTCAAGTAACTATAACTGAGTGAAGGAGGCGGGAATAATGCAATAAGGGAGGGGGGACTGTGGTGAGCTGGAGAGCACATGTTCCATCTAAAAGGGAAGCTACCACCCCAATCTAGCTAATTACCATCCCGTGGGAATGCAGAACCAGTATTACCAGACTTTTTTGTTTTTTAAAGACACCAAAAATCCAGACTGGATGGAAATATTATTGATTGCCACATGGTTAGCAAATAATTTTTGAAAGTACCAAATCACCTGGGGCTCCTGGGTGGCTCAGTCAGTTAAGCAACTGACCCTGGATCTCAGCTCCGGTCTTGATCTCAGGGTCGGGAGTTCAGGTCTCACATTAGGCTCCATGCCGGTAACAAAGCATAAGCAGATCAAACAAAACACACCTGTGGGTACTATTCCCCCACCCCCCACCCCCCGACCCCAAGTCACCAGTTTGAGACCTCCTCATAATGGTAGATGATAAAGTGTCAAAGCGAATGTTACCAACGGTAAGTTCTATAGGTGCTCAGAGAAGGGCAAAAGTCCCGTGGGGTGGTAAAATATGGAAAGTTGTCCTCAAGGTGGCTGGATTCAGACAGGGCCCCATGTGTGGGTGTGAATCTGAGAGGCAGAAGGGAGGGGTGCAACACTTTATCCTTTTATCGAAGTGGGAGAAGGGGCAGATAAGAAGGCTCTGGTCACAACTCAGAAGTAACAAAGAGGTGCTACTGGTTGTTATACAGGCTTTGTGGGGGTGGGGCCAGGGGGTGGAGGTTGGGGCAGCTCCTGGCCTTTGGCTGATGTTAGTGCAGGTTTCCAGTCTGTGGTCTCAGGGCGGCAGAAACTGGGGAAGGTGGGGGACTGCTACTTAAGAGTCTAATTCTGGAAAGCCAGTCAGAGAGCAATAGGAAACAGACAGAGGCTTCATCAGTGGCCGTGGGGAAGGAATATTTTAGTCAAGTCTAGGATACAGCCAATGGAAAGGCCTGGGAGAAGAGCAAATAAATAGGGTGTGACCCTGGGTGGTGGCCAGAAAGTGAGACCTCAGTCAGAGCATAGGTAAAATATATGTCCAGGTGTAAAAGGCTCAGGGATTTGAAACCATTCTCTCCAAGGGCTCTCTGGCAGGCTGGGAGACTAACTGGATGGAAGAAGGTATCTTAACCCCAAAGTGGAGAGTACAGGACGTGTGGCATGCAGATGTCATGGAGAATGGTGTTGGTCCCGCATCAGATTATGCGGCCACTAAAACAAGAGGCAAGGTAGTAGGTAAGGGTCATGGAAAAGGCACAAGTGCGGTGGAGAGAATTATGGCTCCCCAAAGTCGTCCATGTCCTGAGTCCACAGAACCTATGAATATGGTACATTAAATGGCAAAGTTTGGAAACAAGGGTTTGCAGATGGAATTCAAGTGGCTCATCAGCTGACCTTGAGATGGGGAGAGGAGCCTGGACCTTCCAGGAGGGCTCGATGTTGCAATCAACAGATAAGGATCCCTATAAAAGGGGGGCAAGCCAGGCAGAGTAAAGATGCCAGATGGAGGGTCAGAGGACTGGGATGTGAGAAAGCGACCAGCTGGATGTCGACCAGCCGTTGCTGGTTTTGAAGATGGAAGGGGAGAAAAGCCAAGCAATGTGGGCAGCACCTAGAAGTGTCTAGAAGCAGGCAAGGAAGCAGATGTTCCCCCTTGAAACTCCAGAAGGAATGTGGCCCTGCTTATAGCTTGATTTCAGTGCAATGACCCCCGTTTCAGACTTCTGACTTCCAGAATTGAAAGATCATAAATCTGTGTAGCTTTCAGTCACTAAATGTGCAGTAACTTGTTACAGCAGCAGTAGGAAACTAATACAATGAGCTTTGGCTTCAGACAGAAGTCGGGTTTGATCCTGGCTCTATGCTATACCAAGGTCTTGCCCTTAGTCTGGTCACTTGACCTCTCAGAGCCTCAACATCCTCATAAATGGTGTCCATAATACTTACACTTCACAGAGTTGAGATGAAAAGCAACTGAGATGATGAGCAGAGAAGAGACAGCCCAGCAGCTGGGCACAGAGAAGGTGCCGACAGAGTTCTTTTCTTTCCATCAGAGCATTTGAGGAAACACGGGTTAAGACTTGGGATCAGTGGCATTTTGGTAAACGGTTAGCAACCGGCTCTCAAAAAAGAATGCCTATTTTTGTTTGTACTATATAAGAATGTGAAGCTATTCTACTATACAGAGTTTATGAATAATAATGAAATATACAATACTCTTCATTGCAAATTCCAAATACAGCCGATTGATTTTCATATATTGCTTTCATTGATTTTGCTGAATTCTTTTTTTTAAGATTATATTTATTCACTTGACAGAGAGAGGAGAGAGAAAGAGAGAACACAAGCAGGAGGAGCCACAGGCAGAGGGAGAAGCAGACTCCCTGGTGAGCAGGGAGCCCGATGCAGGGCTCGATCCTAGGACCATGACCCAAGCTGAAGGCAGATGTTTAACCAACTGAGCCACCCTGGTGCTCTGATTTTGCTGAATTCTTTTTTTTTTTTTTAGGATTTTATTTATTTATTTATTTATTTATTTATTTATTTATTTATTTATTTATTTATTTATGTGACAGAGAGAAACACAGCCAGAGAGGGAACACAAGCAGGGGGAGTGAGAGGGAGAAGCAGGCTCCCTGCCGAGCGGGGAGATGGATGCAGGGCTCATTCTGGGACTCCAGGATCATGACCTGGGCCAAAGGCAGATGTCCAATGACTGAGCCACCCAGGTGCCCCTTGCTGAATTCTTATCTCCATTGCCAACCTACATTTACAAGAGAAGAGCAAGTGTAGTTCCTACATGAATGGTGGTTGATATTTTTGTTTATGTTAACGGGCAAGAAGGGGAATAATAAAGTAGTGTTGGAACTTGAAAAATTCATCAATGATTTGAACAACCTCTTTGCTGAATCAGGCAGAAGTTTCCATGTATTGGAAGCATGCTTCCTCAATTTTTGTGTGTGCTAATCACAAAGCAACACACACTTAACACAAAAGTCGTTTAACATACATTATCAACATTTTTCTCCGTCACTTTATTGAAGTGCAATAGAGGATAGAGTGCAATGAACAAAGCAAGAAGCCAAGCCCTGATTTGTAGCATTCTCAGATTTTCGTGATATAATACTTTCACTCCGGCCTAGTTCAAGCTGCCCATGTGACATCACCAAACACGGAGTGGGCAAAGATGCACATCATTCAGACGCAAGGGATGTGAAGCAGCCCAAGGTTATACATCATGGTAAATGAATAAGGAAGTAAAGTAACTGGGAAGAACCAAGTAAACTAATTCTCTGAGTCCAAATAAGAAATACTTATTGTTTTTTAATAGAATTTATTTAATTGGAGGTTTATCTCATTTAATGTTTTTGTTTAATAGTTAATTTTTTTATTTTGAGATAAGTCAAGACTTACAGAAGTATTGCAGAAGCAGTACATAGAGGTCCCCATACACTTCACCCAGTTTCCCCTTATACTGACATCCTACGTTATTATAAACCATTGATCAGGGAAGCCTGGGTGGTTCAATCAACTGGTTAGGTGTCTGCCTTCAGCTCAGGTCAGGATCCCGGGGTTCTGGGATGAAACCCCATGTCAGAGTTATGGGATGGAGTCCCACATCACGCTCCTTGCTCAGTGGGGAGTCTGCTGCTCCCCCTGCTTGTGCTCTCTCTGACAAGTAAAGAAATAAAATCTTCTTTTAAAAAACCAACTTTGCATCAAAAAGGATAACTTCAGACCAATATCTCTGATGAATACGGATGCCAAGATTCTTAACAAGATCCTTGCTAATAGGATCCAACAATACATTAAAAAGATTACCTACCACGACCAGGTGGGATTTATCCCCGGAATGCAAGGGTGGTTCAACACTCGCAAATCAATCAACAGAATAGAATAAATCAATAAGAGAAGAGAAGAACAACATGACCTGGGCCATGCATCTCAATTGATGCAGAAAAAGCATTTGACAAAATACAACATCTGTTCCTGATTAAAACTCTTCAAAGTATAGGGATAGAGGGAACATTTCTCAACCTTATAAAATCTATCTACAAAAAATCCAAAGCGAATATCATTCTCAACAGGGAAAAACTGACAGCCTTCCCTCTGAGATCAGGAACAAGACAAGGATGCCCACTCTCACCACTACTATTTGACATGGTGTTAGAAGTCCTAGCAACAGCAATCAGGCAACAGAAAGAAGTAAAAGGTATTCAAGTTGGCGAAGAAGAAGTCAAACTCTCTCTCCTTGCAGAGGACATGATACTCTATGTGGAAAACCGAAAAGACTATACTCCCAAACTACTAGAACTCATGCAACAATTCGGTAATGTGGCAGGATACAAAATCAATGCACAGAAATCAGTTGTCTTCTTCTACACTAACAATGAAAATATAGAAAGGGAAATTAGAGAATCAATTCCGTTTACTATAGCACCAAAAACCATAAGATTCTTAGGAATAAACTTAACCAAAGAAGTTAAGAATCTGTACTCGAGGAACTATAGAACACTCCTGAGGGGTGCGTGGGTGGCTCAGTTGATGGGTGACTGCCTTCAGCTCACGTCATGATCCTGGAGACCTGGGATCGAGCCCCGTATTGGGCTCCCTGCTCAGCAGGGAGCCTGCTTCTCCCTCTCTCACTCCCCTTGCTTGTGTTCCCTCTCTCACTGTGTTTCTCTCTGTCAAATAAATAAATAAAATCTCTTTTTTTTTTTTAAAAAGAACACTCCTGAAAGAAATTGAAGAAGACACAAAAAGATGGAAGAGCATTCCATGCTCATGGATCAGAAGAATAAACATTGTTAAAATGTCTATACTGCCCAGAGCAATCTATACTTCAAATGCCATTCCAATCAAAATTCCACCAACATTCTTCAAAGCGTTGGAACAAACAATCCTAAAATTTATATGGAACCAAAAAAGACCCCAAATCGCTAAGGAATTGCCGAAGAAGAAAAACAAAGCTGGGGGCATCACGTTACCTGATTTCAGGCTTTCTTACAAAGCTGTGATCACCAAGACAGCATGGTACTGGCACAAAAACAGAGAAATAGACCAATGGAACAGAGCGGAGATCCCACATATGGACCCACAAATCTATGGTCAAATCATCTTCAACAAAGCAGGAAAAAATATCCAGTGGAAAAAAGACAGTCTCTTCAATAAATGGTGCTGGGAAAATTGGACAGCTACGTATAGAAGAATGAAACTAGACCATTCGCTTACACCACACACAAAGGCAAACTCGAAAATGGATGAAAGACCTCAACGTGAGGCAGGAATCCATCAAAATCCTGGAAGAGAACATAGGCAGTAACCTCTTTGACATCGGCCACAGTAACTTCTTTCAAGACACGTCTCCAAAGGCAAAGGAGACAAAAGCGAAAATGAACTTCTGGGACTTCATTAAAATAAAAAGCTTCTGTACGGCAAAGGAAACGTCAACAAAACAAAGAGGCAACCCACAGAATGGGAGAAGAAATTTGCAAATGGAACTACAGGCAAAAGGCTGGTATCCAAGATCTATAAAGAACTACTCAAACTCAACACCCAAAAAGAAGATGAACACATCAAAAAATGGGCAAGAGACATGAAGAGGCACTTCTCCATAGAAGATACACAAACGGCTAACAGACACATGAAAAAATGTTCAGTGTCACTAGCTATCAGGGAAATTCAAATCAAAACCACACTGAGATACCACCTTACACCAGTCAGAATGGCCAAAATTAACAAGAAAGGAAACAACAAGTGTTGGAGAGGCTGCGGAGAAAGGGGAACCCTCTTACACTGTTGGTGGGAATGTAAACTGGTGCAGCCGCTTTGGAAAACAGTGTGGAGATTCCTTAAAAAATTGAAAATAGAGCTACACTATGACCCTGAAATTGCACTACTGGGCATTTACCCCAAAGATACAGACGTAGTGAAAAGAAGGGCCATATGTACCCCAATGTTCATCGCAGCAATGGCCACAATCACCAAACTGTGGAAAGAGCCAAGGTGCCCATCAACAGATGAATGGATAAAGAAGATGTGGTACATATATACAATGGAATACTATGCCTCCATCAGAAAGGATGAATATCCAACTTTTCTAGCAGCATGGACTGGACTGGAAGAGATTATGCTGAGTGAAATAAGCCAAGAAGAGAAAGTCAAGTATCGCATGGTTTCACTTACTTGCGGTGCATGAGGGGTAACCTGGAGGACAGTGGGAGAAGGAAAGTATATGGGAAGTGGGGTAATCCAGGGAGAGAAACGAAACAACAGAGACTTTGGACACAGAAACAAACTGAGGGACTTGGAGGGAGGGGGTGGGGGATGGGAGAGCCTGGTGGTGAGTACTGGGGACACCTAAAGCATGGAGCACTGGGTGTGGGGAATGGGGAATGAATCTTGGAACACTGGAAAAAAATTTAAATAACAATAAAAAAACTAAAAAAATGGATGAAAGACCTCAATGTGAGGCAGGAATCTATCAAAATCCTAGAGAACATAGGCAGTAACTTCTTTGACATTGGCCACAGCAAATCCTTTCAGGACACGTCTCCAAAGGCAAAGGAAACAAACCGAAAATGAACTTTTGAGACTTCATCAAAATAAAAAGCTTCTGCACAGCAAAGGAAACAGTCAACAAAACAAAGAGGCAACCCACGGAATGGAAGAGGATATTTGCAAATGACGCTACAGACAAAGGGCTGATATCCAAGATCTATAAAAAAACTACTCAAACTCAACATCCAAAAAGAAGATGAACACATCAAAAAATGGGCAGGAGACATGAAGAGGCACTTCTCCATAGAAGATATACAAATGGCTAACACACACATGAAAAAATGTTCGTCATCACTAGCTATCAGGGAAATTCAAATCAAAACCACACTGAGATACCACCTTACACCAGTCAGAATGGCCAAAATTAACAAGAAAGGAAACAACAAGTGTTGGAGAGGCTGCGGAGAAAGGGGAACCCTCTTACACTGTTGGTGGGAATGCAAGTTGGTGCAGCCGCTTAGGAAAACAGTGTGGAGATTCCTTAAAAAATTAAAAATAGAGCTACCCTATGACCCTGAAATTGCACTACTGGGCATTTACCCCAAAGATACAGATGTAGTGAAAAGAAGGGCCATATGTACCCCAATGTTCATCGCAGTAATGGCCACAATCACCAAATTGTGGGAAGAGCCAAGGTGCCCTTCAATAGATGAATGGATAAAGAAGATGTGGTCCATATATACAATGGAATACTATGCCTCCATCAGAAAGGATGAATATCCAACTTTTATAGCAATATGGACTGGATTGGAAGAGATTATGCTGAGTGAAATAAGCCAAGTAGAGAAAGTCAAGTATCACATGGTTTCACTTACTTGTGGTGCATAAGGGGTAATATAGAGGACGGTAGGAGAAAGAAAGGAAATGGGAAGTAGGGTAATTCAGGGAGGGAAACAAAACATGAGAGACTTTGGACTCAGAAACAGACTGAGGGTCTTGGAGAGGATGGGGTAGGGAGATGGGAGAGCCTGGTGGTGGGTACTAAGGGCACGTATTGCATGGAGCACTGGGTGTGGGGCATGGGCAATGAATCTTGGAACACTGAAAAAAATAAAATAATATAATTTTTAAAAAACCGGGCACCTGGGTGGCTCAGTGGGTTAAAGCCTCTGCCTTCAGCTCAGGTCATGATCTCAGGGTCCTGGGATCGAGGCCCGCATCAGGCTCTCTGCTCAGCTGAGAGCCTGCTTCCCCCCCCCCCTCCCGCCTACCTGTATGCCTACTTGTGATCTCTCTCTCTGTCAAATAAATAAATAAATCTTTAAAAAAAACTTTTATAAAAACGGAGAAATTAGCCTTGGAACATTATTAACTGAAGTACAAAATTTATTTGGACTTCATTAGTTTTCCCACTAAAGTCTTTTTTCTGTTCTGGGATCCAATCTAGGATCCTGTGTTGTATTGAGCTAGTCATTTATTTGATGAAAAGAAAATGTCCCTCAATTTCGGTTTGTCTCCTGTTGTCTCAAATAACTCAATTTTAAGTGATGGTTGTGTTTCACAATTGGCTCACAAGTTTCCTAAATATTTAACAATTGGCTCTCATGAGCCACAACAAACCAGCTCCATCCAGCTCCACACCACTATCTAGGACACCCTAAATGAAATCGACAAACAATTCATTCGCTGTTTGGTTGGGGTTTTGTTTTGTTTTGTTTCCCATTAATTCCACCAATATTTATTGAGCGCCCTCTAGGGGCTAGTGCTGGGGATGTGGAGATGATCAAAAAACAGTCCTTGCCACTGAAAAATTACAGGCTAGGCGATGTGGCTGAATGGGAGCAGACAACACCTGTGGAGTGATCAAGGCTATGATGGGGGAATAGAATGTACTGGAACACTCAGGTGGGAAGGACCAACCTCACGCCTCGGGAGGTCGAGGAAGGCTTCAAAAAGGAAGAAAAGGATGTGCAAGAGTCCTCAGGTTTATATAGTTTAACATTTTTTGTTTCACAGCTAACTGAAGCAAGGGGAGTGAGGAGATAAGATGATGTGCGAACTGCGTTTTGATGCGTGAGGGGGTATGAGCCAATCAGTTGAAGAAGTGGAAGGGAAAATAGTCACCCAATTACTCTTTCTTTCACTAAGCATTCATTAGGTGTCAATTCTGTCCCGGGCACTGGGGATGCCCAAATCCGTAAAAGAAGAGGACACTCAACTGTGACTCGGACTAGGATGGCCCGAGACAGTGCCTAGATGGTGTCCGAGCGGGTGGCGTGAGAAAACTAGTTATCCACCTCCTCCTTGGGAGCGCAGAAGGATGTCACGGAAGCTTCCAGGCTGCTACCACCATTTCCTCCAGTGTAACTAACAGCTTCGGCCAGGGGACAGTGGATGCCAGAAGCTTCCCATGCAGGTAGTACAGGCACATGGCCCCCTTCTCTCTAGCCCCTCACACCCAGACTCCCACGTACAAACCCGTTAGGAGCTCCACTTGGCAATGGGCCCCTGCCTTGGGCAGACAGCAGATAAATGCTCGCAGGATGAAGTAATGCTGACAAGGTATTGAAGACCAACTGAAGGCAAGGGCCCTTGATCTGAGATGAAGACCCCCAGAGGAGCTCCTATGTCACCTCCTCAGCCCTACAACATACATACCTCAGCCATCCTCTATCCCACTGTACTGCTTTCTTTTTTCCAGAGCATCTATTACTGTTTGAAAATATCGAAGCATTTGCTTGCTTCTGCCTGTCTCCTTCCACTGAAATCTCAGCTCCTCAAAAGCCGAATCCTTGTCCGTCTTGTCATCTGTGTCTCCCCAGCTCACTGCTCAGGGCCTGGCCCACAGGAGCATTGGGGCACTATGTGTGGAATGGACGAAGGAGTAGACAAATGGAAGGGTGGACATTATTGGCTCAGATCTGAGGGCTGCATTCATGCCCTTCTGTGGCCCAAACTGTCTCACTCGATTTTAAGTCTTCAGTGCCTTGACTCTGAACTTGAACCTTACATGGAGGAAGGAAACTGCCCTGTGTGAAATGCAGAGCGCTCCTCTTGGAACTGTTGTGAGAGGGTGAGAGACAACAACTACTGATGTTGCACTTGCTAAGTACCAGTTCCCATCCTAAGCACTTTATATATACTCAATAAAGAGTTGCTGAGTCTCTACGAGGGGCTAGGCACTGTTCAGGCCTGAGGGATACAGCAGTAAGTTATGACCAAAGTCTCTGCTTTGGAGGAATTTAAGTATTAGCTCATTTAATTTAAAAACAACTTTGAAGGGATGCCTGGGTGGCTCAGTCAGTTCAGCGGCTGCCTTAGGCTCAAGTCATGATCCCGGGATCCAAGGATCCAGTCCTGAGTCTAGGTCCTTGCTCAGCAGGGAGTCTGCTTCTCCCTCTGCCTGCCGCTCCCCCCCTGCTTATTCTCTCTCTCTCTCTCTCTCTCTCTCTCTCTCTCTGATAGATAAATGAAAACCAAAAACTTAAAATAAAAACCAAGATGTAGATCTTGTGACTCTTCCCGTTTTAAAGACAAGAAAACTGAGGCACAAAGGCTAAGTAGCTTGCTCAAGACCCTACAGCTGTGGAATAGCAGAGCTAGGCAGTCTGGGCCCCGAGCCAGCATTCTTAGCCATTAAGCTACCCTGGATGTGGGGGAGTGTTTGACAAACTGAATGACTTCAACAAACTCGAGTTCCCGTTATTCTGGGTGGGAGCACGGTGCGTTGTAGGGGCAGAAAAGAGACTGGGCCAGGGGCTCAGAGGGTGAATGGAAAGCAGTGGTCCCGGAGGTGCCTTTGGCCCTTCCTGGGCCAGGAGAGCACTGGAGGTGCTGTGGCTCTGGGGTTCCTGCGTCCCCTTGCTGGAGACTCCCAGGCTTCTGGGACGTAAGGCTGCATAAAGGGGACCACGAGGCCTTCCTACCAGCCAGTGCAAACTTCACTCTTTGCCTTTTGTTTTGTTTTGCTCTAGAATCCGTCCTGGTCCCCCTTTTACTGATTTGTTGCCCTCATTTAGGGGGGGAACCCTGCCCCACATGCCCCTTCTTATAATCCTCCCATTTACCCTTCCAGCCTGAGAGGACAAAGGAAAGTTTGGACAACCCCCACCGGGCTTTTCCAGTTTTGTTTCCATTGGAACAAAGCACAGCTCACCCTGTGCTCTCTGATCTTTGGAACGAGGAAGGAAAATAGTTTATCACATGGAGTACCCCTAGCACACACCACCCCTATTGCTCACTGGTCTCGGCCTCTCAGGACACCCAGATTCCTGGCAGGGCTAGGCGAGGAAGGCACCTCCCTTCGGCTCAGCCCTCGGAGAGCTGGGGGGAGAGTGATGACTTCCATCTGGGCTGGCTTGTTTTCTCCCCCTTTGGGCTCCACCTGTGGCCTACATGGAACAGAAGGAAGAACCAAGAGTATCCTTCCTCCTGATTCTCTCCCTGCTCCGACCACACCAATGAGCCTCCCAGACCATGGTCAGCAGACTTCTAAGGGCTTCCTGCAGAAAGAGAGGTGCTGTGGGACCTTGAGCCAATTCCTTAACCCCTCCAAGACCCAGTGTTCTCTGAAAAAAATGGGTCTAAGAATGCCTGCTTCATACTGTTATTGTAAGAACTAAAACTTGAAGTGAGAATGGCTTGAAGAATACTAGGCCCCAACTAGACTGGGTAGAAGAGTTTGGTGTGGGAGAAAAGACAAGGATTGTTCCAGAGACGGACCACCTAAGTAGTAGGGGTGGTAGAAGGAGTTGCTCTGGAAAGTGGGGTGGGACATCCTCCTGCTGCTGATCTCTGACAGGCTTCTGCTCTGCACCAGGCCTTTGAACCTGGGCACATGTCAGAGAATACAGCTGGCTTGGTTGAAGGTGGGAAGCCCTCTCCCTCCCTGGCCCCCATCATTGTCTGAATAGCTGGAACATGGTGCCTTCATAGATCTGGGTTGAAAATAAGATGGCACGCTGGAGGAGGTCAGGGAAGAAAAAGAGAATGGCAGGGTTGAGGACCTCTGCCTTCATGCCCACGGGGCCTGCGTGGCAAGCCCAGCTGGCCAGGCCCTCACCTTGCCCCGCACTGATCTTCGCGTCTTATCTCTCACCTGGTAAGTGAGCAAACGGAGGATCAGTGAGAGGAAGGGACTTGCCCCAGGTCACCCTGGCGAGACCCACTAACTCCTACGGTCCCCTGGGTTCTCTGCTTCCCATTGACAATCTGCTGCTGAGAATCCCAGGTCATACTACTAATCCTAATACTACATACTAATTTGATGGAACAGGGAGACCTCGTTGGAGACTGTTGCAAACATCCAGGGGAGAGATGATGGTGGCATGGACCACAGACATGGTAACAAACAGCTTGCTTCTGGGTATTATGAAGGTGAAAACAATGTGGTAGGCCAATGGAGTAGACACGGAATACGAGAAAAAGAGAGGAGTCGAGAATGACTTTGAGGTTTGAGTCCTGAGCAATTAGAAAGTTGGGGATGCCGGGGCACCTGAGTGGCTTAGTCAGTTAGGCACCTGCCTTCAGCTCAGGTCATGATCCCGGCATCCTGGGATCGAGTCCTGCATCAGGCTCCCTGCTCCGAGGGAAGCCTGCTTCTCCCTCTCCCTCCGCTGCTGCTGCTGCTGCTCTCTCTCAAAGAAATTTAAAAAAATCCTTTTAAAAAAACGGGGATGCCATTAGATGAGCTGGGGGAAACTGCAGGAACAGCAGGTTTTTCGGGGGGGCAGTAAGGAATGTGGCTTTCAACACGGCAAGTCAGAGATGCTATGAGACACCCAAGTAGATGCCTGTGAAAGCCGACCCCCTGCCCCCCCTCCCCGCCCCGCCCCATGGCAGAGCAAGTGGAATTCCCTAGGAACAGAGAAGCTGCAGCCTCACACACATCCCATCCTACCCCAATCACTCACTGGCTCAGCGGGTACAGAGTAAGCAGGCCCCGGCTCTGGGGACACGGCTCCCTACTAGCCTCCCTGTTATCAGTCTCGGACCCCTCCTGTCCACCTCACACACACAGGCTCCAGTGTGGGCCTTCCAAAGCCAAGGTCGGCCATGTCACTCCCCCGCTCCAAGCCTCAGCTGGCTTCCCACTGCCTCTGGGGTAAAGACCGACATCCAGAGCATCGCCCCTGTGGCTCTAAGTGATCTGCTCTGCTTCCCTCCGCTCTTGGGAAACAGGCCAGTAGCCAGGGCCAGAACGGGCCCTCCATAGCCATAACTCCCAAGGGTCTGCTTGCCGGCCTCCCCAGGCTAGAAGAGGTCCTCTAGGAAAAACTGCCCTCAGCTTGTTTTACTTTGTTGTCTTCCTCCAGTACCTGGCTGAGCCACCCCCTCTTACCAGAAGCCTGCCTTCCTCAGCTTTTTTTTTTTATCTGATAGAGAGAAACACAGCTAGAGAGGGAACACAAGCAGGGGGAGTGAGAGAGGGAGAAGCAGGCTTCCCGCCGAGCAGGGAGCCCGATGCGGGGCTCCATCCCAGGACTCTGGGATCATGACCTGAACCAAAGGCAGATGCTTAACAACTGAGCCACCCAGGAGCCCCCTTCCTCAGCTTTTACACACCCAAACGGGGAGAGCCTCCCGCAGGAAGCTCAGAGCCTTTGCATATTTGCACATATGAGACTCACTCTCTGGTCTCCCATATCTCCCCACACTGGACTAGTTGTTCCTCGAGGGCAGAGGTTGTTCTTATTTATTCATCTCTGTAACTCCAGCATAGCTCTTGCCAAAGTATTCAATACAGTTTTATTGGATGGATGGACGGATGGATGAGGAGTGAGTGAATGGTCTAACACACAACAAGAGAGATATAAAAGGATCACACAAGTGTTCTGTGGGGGATCAGAGAGGATCACAGAGATGCCCTTTAAGCCAGGTTGGAAAGGTCAGCCAAAATTTTAGCAGCAAAAAAAAAAAAAAAATTCTCAGGGACGCGCAGTTAACTTTTGCTTGTCACATGGGTCACAAACTAGCCGCCAGGAGGCTGAAATATGGTTTGCAGGTGCGCCTGGTCTGGCCTTTTTTTTTTTTTTTTTTTTGGCCTGCACAGTGTTTTCAAAAGTAACGTGAGGAGACAGGCGCTGTGTCTGGTCACCCCATGAGCCGTCCCGTGCTTAGCCAGCTCTCGTCCTCGTGTTACCTGCCAAGGGAGGGTGGGGAATGTGGCCTTGCCTGCGTGTGAGTTTGCCTCCTCGGGTCAGGGAAGCCCAGTGTCTGCTCACTGGCCCAAAGGCCTGTTGCTGAGGGGAGAACAAACTTGGCTCACTCAGACAGAGTCCGCCTGCCTTGTAAGCCACATGGTCGGGCCGGGCCCGCTGGTTAGGAGCCATGCGGAGAAGGCCCAAATGCCTGCCGACTGCAGGACCATCATCTCTACCTCAGATTCTCCGAGGTGTGCAAGAGCTCTCTTCACAATGGCAGGAGAGGACGCAGCTGCAGAGCCCAGGCCGGGGCTTGGCTGGCCCTGCCCCCCAATTACTCGGAACAGCGAGAACGTTGCAACCCCAGAATCTCCTTGGGGCATCTGTCCTGGCAGGGGATTGCATTTCAGGAAGAAGCCTTGCTGTGTGATCATGAGGAGGCCCCTGGAAGAATAGGAGACCCAGGTGCGGGTCTGCAAGCAGAGACCTAGGCTTATCCCCTCGGCCTGACCTGCAAAGGGAGCTGAGCTTCTGGGACACTGCGGGGAGCCGAGTGTGCCACGGATGGCCCAGCCCACTGCGTGGACTGCCACGGCTTCCAACAGGACTCTGCAAGGCAGTTAGCGCAGATGCGGAGCCCCTCCGATGCGCTCAAGTGCTGCCAGTGGACATGAGGGGGGGCGGGGGGTTCCTGCGGCTAGTGCTCCTGTGCCTACCAAGACATCCTGGCTTCCATCTGCGCGCAAGAAACCCACCACACCCAACAGCCACTTCTGTTAGGCCCCGGCCATGTCAGCAACATCTGTATAACACACAACACACCCACAGGCACACCATCCCCCTGCGCCATGTTCCCCTGCGCGTGTTCAGCCTTCCGTCCTGGCTACGGCTGAGCCCTGGGGCAGCCAGCTTCGGGCGCTCTGCAGCAGCTGTACCCCCTTCCACTTCCACAAGCAGAAGTCCCCGCTTCGCCTTGCATACGTACGCCATAGGCTGGAGGCGCTCACCTCACGGCTTGCTGACCTGAGTTGGTTGGAGTCATGCCAAGGAAACCAACAACACACACCCAAAACCTAAAACCGTGCTTAGAAGGCTCTCAAGTGTGTTCTGCCAAGTTTCTTTAGAAAGTGTCCCTGCTGCATCCTCTTTGGGTTCGACAAACAGTACGAGAGATCTGTCTGCCTGAATTCATGAGCCGCTGAGCATCACAGGGCAGAAAGCGGGAAGCAGAATCACAGAGAAGAGATCCCTTTCACCCCAGGAAGCTCCCTAGGGTTGTTCCGGACACATGAAACAGCTCTGTCAGAAACAGTGTCTGACTTCTCCTCTCTGCCTCCCTCATACTCCCCAGCCCCATCCCAGATGGCTATGATGGCTACAGATGGGGTGGATTTGCCCTGTGCGTCCCCTAACTGAATAGGCCCTCTACACCCGCCACACAGAGCTTAGGGGCCGTTAGCGCTTTTACCCTGGGACCATGCCCAGTGCTGGGCACACACCCGCACACCAGCCCTCTTCCTGGCTCTTGGTACCTTTCACCCAGATGCCCAAATGCATGGGACTCCAGTGCTGTCCCAGCTGGGCCCGTGCCTTCCAGCCGTAGCTGTTTGTCTAGCATCCCCCAAAGAGCCGGGCCTCGCCAGCCTGTGGCCAGGGCGGATTTGCAGCTCACGTGGCCCTTGGGACCACGGCGACTGCAAAGAAACCCGGTGGTGAGAACTCCATCCTTGACTTTCCCTGCCTACCCCGTGCTTCTTGGTGAAGTCTCAATGCCGACTGGGCCAGCGAGAGGCCAGCAAGAGGCCAGCAGAGAGCGAGAGAGCAAATGCTTGCTAAGCACACACTCCACATTCAGCACTTTGTCCTAGAGAGGCCCTTGCCAGGCAACATGGGCTAAATTCATACTTTGTGCCTACAACCAGTGTCCACACCCCCCGTGTATGCCCAGCTCGCTGCCAGTGGGCATGCCGTGCTGGGTCCTTCCTAGGCCCTAAACGGGCCCTGCTTGCAGGCGATCGCCGTCAATGGCATAACATCTCTGCGGCTACTAAGGGCACACACCACTGTTCTTTGCTGGCCTGTCCGAGGAAGAGGCCCCTCCCCACCTATTTGGCAGAACAAGTCACAGCAGTCAGGCCCAGTAGATGACACTGGAAACTGCTTAAGCAAAGCACCAGTAGTTTTCACTTTGAAGCAGGTCAAACAGAGAATCCCTCCCCCTGCTGGGGTGTTGAAAGGTGCGTAAACACCCCCTAATCCAAAGGTCACAAATGTAAATGCCTTCAGGCACCAAGCAGCTAATGAAAATGAGGGAGACCGGGGAGGGCTGAGGAGTTGGGGGAGGGGCTGGGGAATCAGAGTGCAAAGGCCTTACAGAAAAAAGGCATTTAGGAACGTGCTTTCCAACGAAGCCTATCTTCAGGGCCTTGGGGCTTTCAGGGCCTAAGAGCTATAAATTTGGGATTGCAGTTGGAATACAGAGCAATCCAGGGGAAAGGACTTACCCAAGGTCACCCAACTGGTTGGCGAGAGAGGCCCCTCCCCACCTATTTGGCAGAACAAGTCACAGGATACCCTCATCTGGTTCATTCTTTCCTTCCTTCAGCCAACAGGTTTGTGACCCCCACAAGGTCCTAGGCAGCCTCCTGCACTGTCAGGGCCACAGCAGTGAAACAGAAATGTTCTCGATCTTCAAGGAAGTCTCAGTTCAGTAGGCAAGTGGCAAGAACTAAGCTTGGAAATCGAGGTGGTGAGTGGGCAGTGTGAGGCCTTGAATGCCGAGCTGAGGCACCTCGATTTCATGCTGTAAGCAGCAGAGCAGCCTTGGGCAAGTTATGAGCAGGTCTCAGAAAGCTGTTCTGCCAGCATGGATTAGGCCAGGCCAGCAGGATGGGAGGTGTCACTGGAGGCACGAAGAGTGGCTAATGGAATACTCTAGATCTGAGGTCAGGAGGTCGGAGGTCACCAAGAAGAGAGGGCAAAGGCTGAATGTGTACGACACTGCAAATCAGTACGGTAGGGCTTCCAGTGGTATGTGCCTATGCGCGAGTCTGTGTGTGAGTGTGTGTGTGTGTGTGTGTGAGTGTGTGTGAGATCTTCATCCGTCAGTGGGCACTTGATTTGTTCCATAGTTCAGCTATTGTAAATAATGCCACAGTAAACATAAGGCTGCATATATGTTTTCAGATTAGTGCTTTTGTTTTCTTTGGATAAATACCCAATAGTGTAATTCCTGGATCA